>JBBPKN010000052.1:0-92730 GCA_038089275.1 Pulveroboletus cf. rosaemariae
CCTTATCATGGACGTTGTAGTTAAGTTCTGGTATGCTAAGAGTATGTGAATAGAAAGTAACAGGGTGGACCTCATTATCCAAACACTGGAGTAAGAATATTCTAGTGATCATGTAGTCTGAAGCATCAGTCTTAATGATAAGGGGAGCATGAGGAACCCAATAGGTCAGAATAGAAGCAGAAGTAAAAGCATTCTTGAGGTGCTGAAAAGTAGTGTGACAAGAAGTGTTGAAATCCCAATGAGCAGACTTGCAGGTGAGATAAGTCAGGGAAACAACAATGTCAGAGTAGCCCCAGATAAAGCAGCAGTAAAAATTAGCAAAACTGAGGAAAGACTGAATATTGTGAACTTTGTAAGGCTCAGGCCAATCCAGAATGGATTGAACCTTTTCAGGGGACATAGTGAGCTCTGAAGGGGAGAGCTGGTATTCAAGATACTCAGTGAAATCAGTATGGAATTCACATTTCTTGAGTTTGATAAAGAGGCCATGTTTCAAAGCAAACAGAAAAATCAATGGAATTAGTAATTATAGAATTGAAAGTGCCATCAAAAAGTCAGAGCTGCAATGGAGGAATGGAATAAGTCAGAAGATTGTAGATACTGACTAACTTGGTATCTATGAAGCAATCTGAAGAACCAGAGTCAATTAGAGCAGAAAACAGAGGAATTTCATGTGAAACAAGGGTAACAAGAGGCATAAGTAAAGCATTATCTAAAAGAACAGATGTATTAAGTCTAACCTCCAGTAAAGCATGGGAAGGATCAATGCAACCTCCAGCCCATGCAGAGTCATGGAGGCTGCAGACTATTTTTTTGCCTTTGAGACAGAGGCCTCTGGTTTGGTTTCTGGAGCAGAGGTCTTGGCAGCATGAGCTTTGGCCATCTTGGAGAAAGACTTGGAGCAGTCCTTTGCTATATGCCCAGTGATACCACAGAACAAACAGAGGTGATTCTCCAGTCAATGCTTGCATTTTTTTGGCAGTAAGCTTACTGTCCTTATCAAGCTTGGATAACAAGTCCTGCTTCTGGAAAACAGATGACTTGGAGAAGCCAGAGGAACTAGCTGGCTTGTTCCTTGATTCATTAGAGCCAGAGGTCAAAGCAGAGGATGTAGAGGGTTTGTCAGATAATTTGGATGGGTGAGATGACTTTTCTTGTTGGCTGATTTCAGATTTATGCTTCCAGTAATGAGCATTAATGGTCTGAGCAAGCTGGCACAGCTCAATAAGTGTTGGGGGCTTGCCAATGCAGGAAAGGTCATTTTTGATGCAGTCTGGGAGACCATTATAGAAGTAGTGGCAGAGGGCACCTTCTCTGTAACTCTGGACTTAAAATGCAATTCTGTTAAACTCAACTATATATTTGTTGATTCATTAACCATTCTTCATAGTCAACTGGTCTAGCTGGTGCTCTGCATTTCCAACCAGGTCATGGGGTCTGAAGTTGGTCTGGAGTTCCTAAATAAACTCCTTGTAACCATCCATCCACAAGAGACAGAGGTCAGGGTCTTTAGTAAGATGGAGATCAGGCTTGAATTATTCCAATGCCATGCCCTTAAGGTAGGACTGAGCATAAGTGACCTTGGCTCAGTTATTGGCAAAGGCTTTGAGATGATCCTGGAAGTTTAACTTGCATTGCATCAGAAAAACACAAAGCTTCCAGGGGTTAGTTCTGTTGAACTGGTTTGATTCACATACTTTGATATGCTGCAGTGTTTCAGGGGTATGATGGAAAGAGTGAGCTAATTCATGAATGGCACTAGTGAGATTGGTGATAGTTTCATGGTAAATAGAAATAGGTTCTGAGTCCAGGAAAGGTTCTGAGTTATCCTCTGGAATATTGAAATATCTATCAGAGGGGTCATTTCCAGGGTCATCTGGTACTTCTGGCTAGGTACCACAGTTGTCAGGGCTATGGGGAGGTTGGAGAACCTTGGGCCCATCAGGGGCTTCATCAACTGGAGCACTAGATGTGAAAGAGTAGAAGGGAGCAGGAGCCTGTAAGGCCAAGCCTGGGGCATGACAGGCAGAGAAACTCTTGAACTGATCAAGGACAGTGTGAGAGTAAGCTCTAGTTACATAGATAGACATGATAGCAGTACCAGCACAAGCAGGAGTTTTGTTACATCCCATGCCAACAGGTCAACTCTGCTATGTCTCCAATGCAACTCTGGTTGCTTCTATGCTTTAAGCTATGTGTTTCCTAGTTCCCTTTACATCCATCTTCTCCTACCTAATGATTGATTACAACTTTACCTATACTAACTCTGTACCATTCTGATACAACTCCATTGTTTCTCCAACCTCACTTTCTGTTCCTGTTCCTTTGTGCCATGCTTCTTCCTGTCATCATTTAGTTTCAGTTTGACATTATTTGACATTGTCTCCTCTGACATCTCCATTCGTATCCAGGATGCATTGGCATCTGCTTCACTTATGAGACAACTTCTTTCATACCTCCATCCCCTCCTTAGATAATCTGTCTCCCTAAGATATAAGTACTGGAGTTTGGTATCTTGTACTTTAGTTTGAATATCAACCATAATATGATGTTACAATTTCCCCCAGACTCCTTCTGCCTCATGACTTGATGTCATATTCTACTCTAAAAGTCCCTCAACTTATTTCATGGCTTAATATCATGCCTCTTGTTGGGAAAAAGCCCTATGGCCAATCCTGAACCTCTAATAGTTTCTGACCCCTTCAAAAATTGGGGCACTTGGTACTAGCATAAGGGTGCACCACATAAGGTGAAGCCAAGCCCCATCTACTTCAGAGTTATCTGAAGTACCCCTGAAGTATGTCAAAACATTTATAACAAGTTTGAATATACTATTATTGTTATAAATATAATATTTGCTAGCAGAAGAGTCACATGACAAGCATGTGACCATGAGACATTCTTGCCAAAACAAGACAAACCCTAGAATATGGTTGAGTTGTATTCAGAGTATTCTCCTTGGGTTTAGGCACAGCTTATAGAGTTGGATCTAGCATCTCAGATGATAGGTGCATCTTTCAATCTAATCTCTGATGAATCTGGATCTCAATCTAGATGAAGGTCTGATCTGATCATGGCAGATCTCTAGATGGAATCTCCTCAGCCTCATGGTAGAGGATATGGTTTAATCTCTGCTTACCCTAGACTCTTGACTTCCATTCCACACTGCCTCTCCATTCTACACACCACATCTGCATGGCCCATTGGTCATATTCTCAGTAAGCATGCTGTCATATCTCATGCCAATGGATCAACTCCGCTTTGTTCTGATACAACTCCAGATATTCTTATGCTTTAAGCTGCATGTTTCCTAGTTTCCCTTACCTCTGTCATCTCCTACCTCATGATTGACTACAACTTTACCTATACTAACTCTGTACCATTCTGATACAACTCCATTGTTCCTTCAATCTTGCTTGCTGTTCCTGTTTCTTTGTGCCACATTTCTCCCTGTTGTCACTTAGTTTCAGTTTGACATTATTCAACGTTGTCTCCTCTGACATCTCCATTCATATCCAGGATGCATTGGCACCTGCTTTGCTTATGAGACAACTCCTTTCATACCTCCATTCCCTCCTTAGATAATTTGTCTCCCTAAGGTATATAAGCACTGGAGTTCGGTATCTTGGACTCCAGTTGGAATATCAACCATAATATGACACTACAATTTTCCCAGACCCCTTCAGCCTCATGACTTGACATCATACCCTACCCTGAAGTCCCTTAACTTATTTCATGGCTTGATGTTATGCCTCTTATTGGGAAAAGCCCTCTGGCCAATCCCAACCCTCTGTGTTTCTGACCCCTCCACAAATTGGGGCACTCAGTACTGGCATAAGGGCACACCACATAAGGTGAAGCCAAGCCCCATCCGCTCTGGAGTTATCTGGAGTACCCCCAGATATGTCGAAATGTTTATAACACATGCCCTATGCCCTACTTCCTTATTTAGTATTTCCCTATGTCCTGGAGGTGGTCTGTGTGCACTTGAACTTAGTATAAATAGCCTAGTAGTTCCTTGGTTTTAGCTCCCCAGCCTTAACCACTTTGTTATCTTGTACATTGTCTAGTGCCTTGACAATACAGGCATTCCCTTTTAACTTAGTGCTATGGCTCCTCAGGCCTTGCTACCCTGAGTCCATCACAATGCTCTTCACTCTATTCCAACTGAATCCAACAATGAAACTGATGCACCCTCTCAAGGCAGACTGTTTAGGGTTAGAACAGGTTATTCAGAGATTGACACTGTAACAGTTATAAAGTTGCAACATACTTCAGAGTGAACAGGGCTTGGCTTTTGTTATGGTATTGATCTTGGAATGACCTATCCTAACTCTAAATGGTCTGCCTTGAGAGAGTGAATTGGTTTTGGTATCAGACTTGGATTGAAGAGAATAAGAGAGCAGTATGGACTCAGGATAGCAAGGCCTGAGGAGCCAGAGCACTAAGATCCATAGAAAGGGCCTGTATTGAAAGGCACTAGGACAATATATAAGATAACAAAGTATTTAGGATAACAAAGTGGTTAAGGCTGGGAAGCTGAAACCAAGAAACTACTTTACTATTTATACTAAGCCCAGGTGCACACAGACTATCCAGTGGTTCCAGCACAATACTAAATAAGGAAATAGAGCATAGGGCAAGGGTAAAGGGTATGACCAAATGGGCCATGTGGTAAAGGGGTATATCAAGGGAGAAGCTATGTAGAATGGAAGTTAGAGTCTAGGGTAAGCAGAGATTAAATCATGCCCTTAACCATGAGGCCAAGGAGATTCCATCTAGAGATCTGCCATGATCAGATCTAACCCTCATCTAGATTGAGATCCAGATTCATTGGAGATTAGATTGGAAGATGCACCTGTTATCTGAGATACTAGATCCAATTATAAGCTGTGCCTAAATCCCAGGGGAATACTCTAAATAAATAACTTAACCATATCCTAGGGTTTGTCCTTGTTTGGCAATAAAGTCTCATGGTCATGTGCTTGTCATGTGATTCTTCTGCTAGTGAACTGTTCATTTATAATAGCTTTATCTTATGTGATGCATCCTTATGCTAGTACTGGGTGCCCTGATTTGCAGAGGGGTTAGAAACTATTGAAGGTCTGGGATAGGCTGTAGGGCTCTTCCCAACAAGAGGTATGATGTCAAGTCATGGAGCAGAAGAAAGTCAAAAGAGATTATAATGTTGTATTATGGTTAATATTCAAACTAAGGTGCAAGATACAGAGCTTCTGTACTTATATCTTGGAGAAGTGGATTATCTAAGAGAGAAATGAAGATATAAAAGGAGTTGTCTCAGAAGCAAAGCAGGTGCCAATGCATCCTGGATATGAATGGAGATGTTAGGGGAGACAACATTAAATAATGTCAAACTGAAACTAAGTAATGGCAGGAAGAGGTGAAGCAGAAAGGAATAGGAACAGAAAGTGAGATCAGAGGAACTACAGAGTTGTATTAGAATGGTATGGAGTTAGTGTAGATAAAGTTATAATCATATTAGGTAGGAAAGAACAGAGGTAATGGGAACTAGGAAATATGTAGCTTAAAGTGTGAAAGCAACCAGAGTTGCACTGGAGACATAGCAGAGTTGACCTGTTGACACAGAATATAATAGTAGCAAAAAGATGTTTTAGAATAAAGATAAGGGAATTTATTTGTAATGGTAGAGTTTATATATGCTGCAGGCTAATTAGTGACATAAGAGTAACATAATATGTTAGTTACCTAACATATATAATAATCTTACAGTGCTTCAGGGTTATTATATTCTGTACCTCCAACCCAATTTCAATCCAATTCCAATCTGGCTTATAACTGGTCTTTGCATTCAGTAAGCCACTCTAGCCCTTTGACTCCCCTCCAGGTAACTCCAGCCCTCTATTACCATTCCATTCCACCCCAGCTATGCATATATGCTTCCTACCCCTCTATCAGTATACACTCCCCCAGCCCTCCACTTCTGCTCTGCCCTATTCTGTTTTTAGTCCTATCTCTATTCCAGTTAAGTACTATCTTAGTTTCACTTTGTCTTTTTCAGACCACTCCATTATAACTCTGTTACTAGTCCTGCTTTCAGTTACTGTCATTGTTTTTATTTCCATTTCTGTTCCTTGTTTCTCCTTGCTTCATCCTGTTATCTCTCAGTTTCAGTCTGACATGATTAAACATTGTCTTCTCTGACACCTCCATTTGTTTCTTAGAGATTTAGACATCTGCTTCACTTCTGAGTTTATATCTGTCTTACTTCACTACACTCCTAGATAGTTCTGCCTCTCTGAGATATAAGTACTGTAGTTCTATATCTTGTACCTCAGTACAAATATCAACATAAACACCCTCTTGTTATTGTCCTCACTCTAATCAAACTCTTGAATTCACTCTAACCCTCTGGGTTACTTCAGAGTACCTCCAGAGCCAAGTAATATCTTTGAAGGAATTGTAAGATCCCACCTCCATAACTAGGCTCAACTCTCCTCATCTTGCCTATCCCTTTTGTTGAGTGCTGAGACAGCTTTCTTCCCTACCTCTGATATTTATGTAAATCAGGACACCAGAAAGTACAAGGGTGCACCACATAAGATGAAGCCAAGTTCTGTTCAATCAATGAAATCCTTCCTGAATCCCTCTGAATACCTCCAGACATTTCTGGAGTCTCTAAAGTTATGACCTTCTCTAAGAAAGGAGATTGGTATATGTTTTTAACAGTTTATTTGTACTTGGTATATGTTTTAACAGTATATTCATACTCTTACTTGCACTTCTCCAAGCCTTTACTTCAGGATCAGCCTAGACTATCTCTCAACACTCAACTCCGAACCACCTGCATGCTTAATGCATTCATAGGTAATCTCTCCAAGATCTCCAGAACTTTGATCCATTCCTCATGCTATCTGTTAGACTATGATCACCAATGATCCCATTATGACTTTGCATTCTTCTAAGCACCCAATCCCTAAGTTAATCTATCCTTTATATGATGCAAGCCCTTTACTGCCTTTAACCTTCCAAGCCTCTCTGAACCACTTCGACATTCTATAACATCAGTTACTGGCCCCAGTTGCTTGAGATACATGTGCCTAGATTCAACTTCTAACTCCTAACCCTAACATTCCCCTATTCCTGACTCCGGACTCTCCAGAGCAGCTGTGACTCTCTTCTATTATATAGTGTCACCAGTTCTCATGGACCCTCAAATGCAGTTTAGATTATAGTTGCCTATCCATAAATGTCACTCTCTCCATTTTTCCCTGTTTTTTTCCAGCAGCTGACTCTGGTCCTCTGATACTTTGTTGTTATCTGATAATCCTTGATAGAAAACCACTCCATGTCACTTCAGACCATTCTGACCACCTCCTTATGCCTAGACCTTGCCATTACTGTCTAAGCATCCCCCTAGCTATTCCATGGCTTCTTTCTTGATGAGTTACTCCAGGATTACCAATAGGCTGTCATCATCCTCTTGTGTTTGTTCTCTACTCCTAGGTAACCCATACTGGCCATTAGTCCTAGCTTTTCAAGACCTGGCTTTCCAAGTATTATTAAGGGATCCAACTCTAATCTCAAAGGCAAAGCCTTGAGGGGTGCCCACACAAGCAGACCAGATTGAGAAGAAGAGTGACAGCAACAAGTAAACAAGTGTTTTAGACTGGAGAATTCAGTCTAAGCCTTTGCCCTTATATTCTATTAGCCAAGGTGCATGGATTATGCCATAAGGCATACATAAGCTAGCTAAATAAAGAAATAGGGCATAGAAAAAGGGGCTAAAAGTGAAGCTAAATAGAAAAAGAGTCTAATGTAAGGTAAAAGTAAAAGTGTACTATAGTTAAGTAATGTTAGTTTATAACAAGTATGACAAGTCTATTAAACCTGAACCCCTTGTCTCTCCAACCTTCAGCACCACACTTCTGTGCACTTCCAATCATTATAATCCCTCATTGGGTACCTTGTTCTATTTAGAATTTGGGAGCCCCAACACTCCAACCCCCTTCCACCTATTCCTGCTTCTTTTCAAAGCTTTTTCTTTTCCTTTATTTTTGCCTCTTCTGCTCAAGCTATTGGACCTTCACATACCCTACAAAGACTGTTGGATTTACTCTGTCAATGCCTAGCATTATCCTCTGCTGGATGGTTTGTGTTCATTGATTCTAGAACACCACTAACTTATTCACTGTGGTCTGTTAATCCCAGATATTGAGTAGTACCTTGTCTATTCACTAGATAACATAGGCCAGCACCTCACACACCCCCTATAGCTTCATATCACTCCAGTCTTAGCTAACTCTGAATCCAAACCACAGTTCTTTTGTCATTATCTGGTAGTTATGACTCCATTGCCTAAGTGTGTGGTTGTCTCTGCATTGCTCTGCTCTCTGTAGCAGCCCAGTTTCATCTGTTGATATGCCTACCAGGAAGATATCTCTGTTTGCCTCTGATCTTCTTCAAACTTGTAGCATTTGACCCTTTATTCTTCTTTGCTCCCTGGTATCTCCACCATCTGTTTCCTTATCCTTGTAGTTTTGAGGTATACCCACCTTTCTGACCAACCAGGCTTCAGAAGCACCACCTCTCTCCCTCTGTACTCCAACATGCTTACCATGTTTCATCTTGCATGTCCAAAGTCTCTTGCCCTCTCTGGGCATTTCTGTCCCTTTCCATCTTCCTGGAAAGCTCATTATTCCATCATAATTGCACTGTGATTACCCTTTCTTTCCCTACTTGCAGTTGATTGAGTTTTGTTTCAGTTCCTTATTGGTACCTGCTTGGATTTCCTTTGTATGGTGCTACATTGTTTTCACTGATGTGCCACCTTCCTATAACCCTCTCTAATTGCCTTTGGCATTCTCTGTCCCTTTCTGGGAAACCTTTGTTTCATGGAATTCTCTCTGCATCTCTCTGTTCTCTCTGACTTCTGCCCAGGAAATCCTTGCCCTTCAGGCATTGTTTCCAATAACTCTGTTCCCACTCACAGGTTTCCCCTTACCTTTTCTCCTCTGTTATCTCAGAACCTGTCCTTTCAAATTTCCCTGGGAATTCTTTTCCTGGAGATATTCTGCTCTTATGCATCTTCTTGAAATCCCACTTATTTCTTTGGAACCTCCTCTGAATCCCTCTATCATTTTCTGCCCTGGAAATTCCTTGATCTTCTGGCCTTGTTCTGACAACTCTGTTACTCTTTGCCTTCAGTTCCTGTTCCTCCTCTAATCTGTTTCCAGGAACCTGTCCTTTTATTTTCCCTGGGTTTTCCTTTTCCTTTGGGGATACTTCTGCTCTTTCTGCATTTACTGGGACTTCACATTTCTGTGCCAGTTCTTTAGGTTGGCCTTTCCTTCCAGCCTTTCTCCCATCTCTCCAGGTACTTCCAGATCCCTTCTGCTTCATGCTTTGTGCCATCTCTGGCCCCTTTTTATTTTCTGTCTCCTAGTTGATGATGGGATGTTGATCTTGAGAAGGGGATAATGTCTAGTAATAGAATCTAGTGACTGCACTCATAACCACTAATTGCACCCAGCAATCTGCAACCTACCAGTTATCTAGTGCTCATGCTCTTCCCCAGTCCCATTGCTTGCTTTTCCAACTTCCCTCCATTCCAGCTCTGATCTCTTCTGCCACAGTGCCCAGCCCACCTGGTTAACTGCCTATCTCTTTGTGCAATGATTAGACTTGCTCTGTGCCAATTGTCCCCTCCAACTACTCTTACCACTCATGCAGTGACGAATCCCTACCTGTGTTAACTGTGCCTATCTCTGATCATTTCTGATTGCCTCCATCCCTCTTCTGAGTAGCCCATCTTCCTCCCTTCACTACAGCACATGAACAATGTGCAATCCAATCAGCATACATGTTCAATTGTTGTATACAGGAGGTGAGACCAGTGAGCAACCCTTAGCACAACATTCATGTCTCTGGGTCCTCTCTGACCACCACTCCATAGTTCTTCCATTCTGCCTCAGCCTTGAGATCAATAGTAATGACCCTTGGCTCCCCTGCCACAATGTACCCAGCCTGATGGCCCTCTACCAGTTTGATCTGAACTAGGTCATGAAGGTGCTTGTTCTGCTCCTTCATCTTTTGGCAAAGACAATCACTGACCTCACAAATGGTATTCACAACTAGGCAGTCCCCCACAGGCTCTAACTCCCCACCTTCTCTAACTGCTAAATCCCTGGGTTGTGCCCACTCTGCCCCTCTGGCTACTCCTTTCATGCCTCCAGTCCCAGACCCCTGTCCTTCTGATAATCATATAGTAGCTCTCCAATCTAGAACCATATGGCTGGCTATTCTTCTTATACATTCCAAATGTTTGGCCCATATCAGGCCTACTCTGTCATGGGGACAAGGAGCTAGCTGTTCATCAAACCAGTATTGAAGCTCACCAAATAAGGACATCAGGAATGGGATATGTCTTCAATATTTCTGCTCTCTACCTGCTTTATCAGAATCTGACCCAACTCCAATTTAGCTCCAATCCCTAGCCATATAATGAACTGTCTCACTGGCAATCATCATGTTTCAGCTCCATTTGAAGATAAGAAATCTTCCTCAACTCTGTTCCTTCCCCACTCTAGATCTGACCCTTCTGACATTTGTTTTGGATATATTGTTTGACTATTGGGCTTTAGTCTAATTTCTGATCTTCTCTCTAATAGTCTTTCTGAAGCCCTGTGTCTCTCCACTTCCACTTCCCTTCATTCCTTTTCAATTTCTCTGGCTCTGTTCAGAAGCAACCATTTTGACATTAGTCTCTAATCCCATTCCTCTAGAGAATTCAGTTAATTCTTCTATTCCCTTCTTGGTTGTTCTTTTGTTCTCCTTATCACCCCATGACTGCCCAAGGCACCACTTGCCTGGTCATGAGACTTTATCTTGATAGGTTCTTGTGATTTGCAAAAACCTTACTTTCTAGGATTACTCTGCCTTTTCTCTGAACTTGTTTACTAGAGGTTTGTGAGGCCTTCACTTAAGTAGTCTTTGATGCCCCATTTCATATTCTAACTCCAGGCTCCAAGCCAATTCTGAACCCCAACCTCTGTTTATGAAGATGCTAACTAGAGCTATTATCATCCTACTCTAGTATCATTACATTCTTGTCTTCTTCTCACCCTGCTTTCTCCTGGATCTCCATCTCTAGTTCTGCTACCTCTTCTGCTACCTTTTCCTTTTTGTCATTCTCTGGCCCACTCTCCACATTTTCTCTGCTTACTTTCCATATGGGATTGAGGATGTTGACCAGCTGCTTTAGCAACCAGTTCTTTCTCCTCATTTTCCACACCACCCTGCCTTTCACCTCCTATATGGTTGCTGCTAGCAGGCAACAGCCTTCTGCCACCTGCTTGATGCCACCCTCTGCTTTTTCTGAGTATATCCTCTTCTCAAGCCACTTCTCCTTCATATCCCTTTATTGTCACTTTCATACTGGCTTCTTTTCCCTTGGCACTCACACCTTACCTTGGCCTCTTGGCAGGCTAAGCATGATATGAACTTTCCCATGCCCATCTCATACTTCATCTTCCTATCCTCACATCTCTGGCATACCAGTGCCTCCTCTGCCCTCTGCTTTCCCTTGTCATTGCTAGGCCCTGCTTGGGCCTGCACTTGTGCTATCTGATGGTTTTCAGCTACCTTGCTCTCAGGAGAATGACTGTGATACTCACCTTTTCTTGGGCAGCCACCTCTGCCACCTGATAGGCTCTCTTGGCCTTCTTAGCCTACCTTTAAGCAGCCTCCTCCACTGCCTTCCAGGCCTCCTCCACCTTTTTCCACTTCTCCTCCTTCTTTGCCCTTATGTGCCTCTTGTACTCTGCATACTTCATGTTAGCCAATGTCTTATTATTGTCAGCACACTCCATAATGCATTTCTTGGTCCATGTTGCAATATTATTGAATAAGAGCATATTGTTATACTAAAGGAAAGGACAAGTTGCATTGAAGTAACCATTTTTATTCATAAGTAAGCCAACAACTCTGCTCTTCCACTCTATTGTTACTAAATAAGGTCACATGCTCATTACCTCCACACTGCTCCATTTAATCACCCTAATGGTGCTAATGCACAATTATGTGCCCATTATCACATTATCTCAGATTATATATCTGTACTTTTCACTCCCCAGGCCAATGGCCTTTAAGGGTTTAGGCCTAAGGGGGAGATACTGTTATATTCTGTATCTCCAACCCAATTCTAATCCAATCTCAACCTGACTTATGATTGGTTTTTGCACCCAGTAAGCCACTCTAGCTCTCTGACTCCCCTTCAGGCAACTTCAGTCCTCCATTACCATTCCATTTCACCCCAGCTATGCATGTACACTTCCCACTCCTCCATCAGTATACACTTCCCCAGCCCTTCACTTCTGCTCCACCCTATTCCATTTTTAGTCCTATCTCTATTTATGTTAAATACTACCTTAGTTTCACTTTGTCTTCTCCAGACCACTCCATTATAACTCCATTACTAGTCCCACTTTCAGTTACTGTCACTGTTTTTATTTCTGTTTCTAGTCCTTGTTTTTCCTTACTTCATCCTGTTATCTCTCAGTTTCAGTTTGACATGATTGGACATTGTCTTCTCTGACATCTCCATTTGTTTCTTAGAGATTTAGACATCTGCTTTGCTTCTGAGTTTGCACCTGTCTTACTTCACTATACTTCTAGATAGTTCTGCCTCTCTGAGGTATAAGTACTATAGTCCTGTATCTTGTACCTTAGTACAAATATCAACATAAACACTCTCTTGTTGTTGTCCTTACTCTGATCAAGCCCTTGGATTCACTCTGATCCTCTGGGTTACTCCAGAGCACCTCCAGGGCCAAGTGATATTCTTGAAGGAATCATAAGGTCCCACCTCCATGACTAGGCTCAACTCTCCTTGTCTTGCCTGTCCCTCTTGTTGAGTACTAAGACAGTCTTCTTCCCTACCTCTGACATTTATATAAATTGGGACACTGGAAAGTGCAAGGGCACACCACATAAGATGAAGCCAAGTTCTGTTCAACCAATGAAACCCTTTCCAAATTCCTTCAGATGTCTCCAGACATCTTTGAAGTCTCTGGAGTTATGATCTTCTCTAAGGAAGGAGATTAGTATATGTTTTTAACAGTTTATTCATACTTGATATATGTTTTAACAAGGGTTCAATATATGTAATGGGAATTTAAAGTCAAAAAAATGACCCAATGAGTTGTGATTTTGATATGGTTGTCATGTTACCAAAACATAACCAAATGCTTTGATTATTGGACTAATAGAAAGCCAAGAGCAAGTACTGCATTTCATACACTTATAGCCTAGTATGATAATTAGTAGTTATTGATAGCCATTGCATTTAGTGCAAAATATGCAAATATTGGAACAGTTTTTTAAGCCACTGTATTATCTCTGAGTTATAAGTATTTGCTTAAATCCTCTACTTTAATATCAATTTGGAAAATCAACAACCTCTATACTCTTATGGTTGAAGTTATTGCTTAACTTAGAAGTCATTCATTTAATCCATCAGTTTAAAAAAGTACTAATAACATGAAAGACTTAGTTGCAGAATAAAAGCATCTAGAGAAAAATAGAAGAAATTACACTGCTTATTTTAGATTAATAGGCTTTTACTGCTATTTGTGATTTGTATTTTATTTGCTAGAGTTATCAAGCTAGCAAGGATTATCTAAGGATAAAAAAGAAGCCAAGAAGAAGATTAATAATAGTAACCAGAGTTATATCTAGAACTTTGGGAGAATACTTAAAGATTTACTCTAATCAGTGTTTTTTTATTAAAGAATAAGTCCACAATGACTATAAATGAAGAATGGTTGCAAAAGAAGACAAGAATGAATTTGAAGTTCAATAATACTAACTATGATATATTTAAATCCTGGAAAAATAGCTAATGGTTTACTTGAAACATTTAAATCAGATTCTACAGAAGAACAATTTGTAAAGACTATAAACTATCAAGGTCCTTAATAATATAAAACTAGAAGAATGGTATAAGTATGCAGATAAAAGACTTACTTGCAACTCTGGCTTGTAGATTGAGTAGAAAGTGAAAAGTACTAAAGCTGTGGATAAAAACAGAAGATATTCTGAAAATTAATGATAATGACTTTCTCTGGGCAATAATTAATAAAGAAGTTTAGAGAGAGTTTAGACCTGGAGAGAGAATGAGGTTTAATGGTTTACTTAGGATATCTGAAGTTTTTATTTGCAAATAAGATCTGAGATGTGTTATATCTCATATCTCCAACTCAATTCTGATCTAGCTTACAACTGATCCTTGCATCCAGTAAGCCAATCTAGCCCTCTAACTCCCCTTTATGCAACTCCAGCCCTCTGTCACTATTCCATTTCACCCCAGCTATGCTTATACACTTTCTGCCTTGCCAGCAGTACAAGCTTCTCTGGCTCTCCACTTCTGTTCTGCTCTAATTTCAACCTTAGTTTTGTCTCTGTTCTCAATACTTAGAAATCTACTTTGCTTCTAAGTTTGCACCCATCTGTTAAAACTTATCCCAGCAGAAAGATACTGTTAAAACCTATATCAGTATGAATATACTTCTAAAACCAGTTTCTTTCTGAATGAAACCCTTGATGCTGAAGGAAGGTCATAACTCTGGAGAAATCTAGGAAGGGTTTCAATGATCAAACAGGACTCAGCTTCACCTTATGTGGTGTGTCCTTGCACTTTCCAGTGTCCTAATTTATATAGATGTTAGAGGTGGATAAGAAGGCTGTCTCTATGCTCAACAGAAGGAACAGGCAGGATAAGAAGAGTCAAGCCTAGTCATGGGGGTGGGACCTTGCAACTCCCTCAAGGATATTGCTTGGCTCCAGAAATTCTCTGGAGTAATCCAGAGGGTCAGAGTGAGCCCAAAGACTCAATCAGAGTAAGGATAAAGACAAGGGGTGTTTATGTCAATTTTTGTACTGAGGTACAAGATACAAAACTACAGTACTTATACCTCAGAAAGGCAGAACTATCTAGAAGTGTAATAAAGTGAAACAGGTGCAAACTCAGAAGCAAAGCAGATGTCTAAATATCTAAGAAACAAATGAAGATGTTAGAAAAGACAATGTCCAATCATGTCAGACTGAAACTGAAGGGTGATAGGATAAAACAGGGGAAAGCAAGGAACAGGAATGGAACAGGAATAGTAACAATAATGGTAACAGTAATTGAGAATGGTAATGGTAATGGAGTTATACTGGGATGGTCCAGAGACAATGAAGTGGAACTAGGATAGTACTTAACTGGAGCAGAGATAGACTAAAAATGAAATGGGGTAAAGTAGGAGCAGAAGCCCAGGGAAGCATATAATGCTAAGGGGCAGGAAACATACATGCATAGCTGGGGCAGACTGGAATGGTGACAGAGGGCTGGAGTTGCCTAAAGGGGAGTCAGAGAGCTAGAGTAGCTTACTAGGTATGAGGACCAATCATAAGCCAGGTCAGAATGGGGTTAGAATTGGGTTGGAGATATGAGATATGACAGTAATCCCCCCTTAGGCCTAAACCCTTGAAGGCTGTTGGCCCAGGGTATAAAGGGTATGGATACATAATCTAAGATAGTATGGTAATGGGCACATAATCTTACATTTAGTAACATTGGGGGTAGAGCAGAGAGTTGTGGAGGTGACAAGCACATGACCTTGTTTAGTGACAATGGAGTGGAAAAGTGGAGTTTCTCAGCTCACTCATGAATAAAAATAGGGACTTCACAGTAGCTTGTCCTTCCTTCATTACAACACATGGCTGCATTCAATGACATTGTGGCCTGGGCTGAAGAATACATCATGAAATGCATCAACAATGACAAGGCATTAAGTAATGCCAAATACACTGAGTGCAAGAGGTATGTGAAGGTAAGGAAAGAGAAGGAATAAAGGAGGGCAGAAGAGGCCCAAAAGGCAGCAGAGAAGGCAGAGAGGGCCTGGTGGGTGGCAGAGGTGACTACCCAAGAAAAGATGAGTACCACAGTTGTTTACCTGAGAATTAAACAACTGAAGATTATCAGGCAGCATGAATGCAGGTCCAAGCAGGGCCTAGCAATAACAAGGGAAAAAGGAGGGTAAAGGAGGCACCAGCATGCTGGAGGTGTGAGAATAGGGGAGTGGAGTATAAGGTGGGTATGGGGAAGTTCACATTATGCTTGGCCTGTCAAGAGGCCAAGGTAAGATGTGAACACCCAGGAAAGAAGAAGCCAGTGCAGAAATGATGATAAAGGAATGCAAAGAAGGAGTGGCTCAAAAAGAGGGCCTACTCAGAAGGAGTGGAGGGCAGTGCCAAGCAGGTGGTAGAGGGTTGTTGCCTGCTGGCAGCAACCATACAGGAGGTAGGGGGACTGGATAATACAGAAGATAAGGAGAAAGAACCAGCTGCTAGTATGGCTGGTCAATATTCTTGATTCTGCATGGAGGGTGAGCAGAGAGGATGCAGAGAGTGGGCCAAAGGATGGTGAAGAGAAAGAGGTGGCAGGAGAGGTGGCAGAACTCAGAACAGGGATTTGGGAGAAAGCAGGAAGGGAAGAAGACAAAGATATAATATGTTATAATTTTATTACATTTTTCGCATTTCTGACACTATGTTCACTCTTCACAAAAGTCACATCACATGACTTCTTTACTTCTTTACTTCTTCACCATTTCACTATTTCACATCTTCACATTTCACAGGTCTAGATTGGTCTAAACTATTAGGTTATGCCTCATGTTTAACACATGTTACTGCTAGGGTTCTCACTACTTTATTGCCATTGGGTGGCTAACTGTACTATACTTTAGGGCCAGTCTAGTGTACTTGATCTGTGTGCAGTTCTGTACAATATATAAGGGTCAAGGTGCAAGCTGGGATTTTCCCAGTCTTATGCACTTGAGCTTTTGCTTTCACAAGTCCCTGCCTTTTGTTTTTATTCTATCTTTGCCTAGTTCTGTGGCTCTAAGTTAAAAGCTACACTCAGATCAGATTAGAAGAAATAAGAGTGCTCTCAGGCCTCTACAGAAGTTCAACACTAAAAAGGTGTTTTATAATGGTACTAGAGTAGTGTAGTAATTATTCTAGTTTTGTCTTTATAACAGAGGTCAGGATTTGAAAATGACCTGGGGGGGTCAAAAATTAGGATACAAAAAAGGGTGTCAATGACTACTGAAGTGAAGGCTTCAATCCTTGAGTAAACAAGTTCAGAGCAAATGCAGAGTAAGTCCAGAAAGTAAGGTTTTTGCAAATTGTAATAATCTATCAAGATGAAATCTCATGATCAAGCAAGTGGTACCTTGGGCAGTCATGAGGTAATAAGGAGGACAAAAGGACAACCAAGAAAGGAACAGAAGAAATAACTGAATTCCCTAGAGGGACAAGATTAGAGACCAATGTCAAAATGATTGCTTCTAAAATAGAAATAGAGAAACTGAAAAGAAATGAAGGAAGTAGAAGTAGAGAGACATGGGGCTTTGGAATGACTACTGAAGAGAAGACCAGAAATTAGACTAGAGCCCAATAGTTAAACAAAGACTACAAAACAAATGTCAGAAAGATTGGATTTAGGGTGGGAAAGGAATGGAGTTAAGGAAGGTTTTATTATCTCCAAAGGGAACTGAAACATGCTGATTGCCAGTGAGACAGTTCATTATGCAGCTAGGGGTCAGAGCTAAATCAGAATTGGGTAAGATTCTGATAAAGCAGGTAGAGGCAGAAATGTTAAAGACATATTCCATTCCTGATATCCTTATTCAATGAGCTCCAATACTGGTTCAACAAACAACTAGCTTCTCATTCCCTTAATGGGGTGGGCCTAATGTGGGCCAAACATCTGGAGCATATGAAAAGGAGGTTAGCCAGCTGTATGGTTTTAAATTGGAGGAATGCTACACATGTTATAATGTATCTTTTCATTTTTACTTTTTTTGGACTTATCTTCATACTACTGTAGCTCTTCACATTATCACATCATGTGATCCTTTCACATCTTCACATTTCACATTGTCACCTTGTCACATTTCACATCTTCACATGGCACAAGTCTAGACAATCTAGACTCTGATGTTATGCCTCATGTTTAACTCATGTATTTCTAGGTCACTGCTCCTTTATGGCTATTGGTTGGCTTACTGTACATCACTTTAGGGCCAGCACCATTTACATGGTTTGTGCACATTATGTAGCAATATATAAGGAGGTTGGCTCAAGCCTGGGTTTTCCCAGTCTTGTGCACTTGAATCTTCTATGTTTTTGTTTTCTTTTGGCTCTTATTTTTTATCTCTATCCTTTGCCTAGTTCAGTGCCACTAGCTCAAAAGCATCATTCAGGATCAGATCAGTCAGCACACATCAAGCCTAGGTGTTAGGTTTTAGTCAATGCATCTTCAGTTGTGTTTCAACACAATTATCAGAAGGACAGGGGTCTGGGACTGGAAGCATGGGAGAAGTAGCTGGAGGGGTGGAGTGGACACAATCTGGGGGTTCAGTGGTCAGGGAAGGTGGGGGATCAGAGCCTGTGGGGGACCACCTGGTTATGGACACCATTTGAAAGATTAGTGGTTGCCTTTGCCAAGAGATGAAGGAGTAGAGCAAGCTCCTTTGCAATCTAGTCCAGATCAGGCTGGTGGAAAATTGTCAGGCTGAGTACATTATGGCAGGGGAACCAAGGGTTGTTTCTGTTGATCTCAAGGCTGAGGCTAAGCAGAAGGATGGTAAAGTGGCAGTTGGAAAGGACCTGGAAGAGTGGATGTTCCACTGAGAATTGCTTGCTGGTCTTGCCTCCTATATACATAAATGACAGGTGTACTGATTGAATTGCACATTGTTTATGTGCTGCAGCAAGGGAAGGGAGGTAAGCTACTCAGAAGAGAGACAGGGGTGATTGGAGGTAATCAGAGATGGGTGCAGTCAACATAGGTAGGGATTAGTTACTATACAAGTGGTATGGGTGGTTGGAGGAGCAATCAGCACAGAGTACATCTGGTCATTGCACAAAAAGGGAGACAGTTGATCAGATGAGCTGGGCACTGGCAGAAGAGACTGGAGATGAAATGGAGGGAGGTTGGAGGGGCAAGTAATGGAGCTGAGAGAAGGGCAAGAGTGCTAGATAACTGGATTGCTAGGTGCAATCAGTGATTACTAGTGTGGTCACTAGATGCTATCCTCTCCTCAAGGTCAATGTTCCATCATTGACTAGAAGACAGAAAACAAAGGGGCCAGGGGCAGTGCAAGGCATGAAATGGAAATTATCTGGAAGTATCCAGAAAGACAGAAGGGAGGCCAGAAGGAAGGGTCAATCAAAGGGATGAGCACAGGAACAGAAAGTTCCCAGGGAACACAGGAAGAGCAGAAATATCCTCAAAGGAGAAGGAAAACCCAGGGAAAACAAAAGGACAAGTTCCTGGACAACAGATCAGAAGAAACAGGAACTGAAAGCAAAAGTAATGGAGTCATTGGAACAAGGCCAGAAGACCAAGGAATTCCCAGGGCAAAATAGCAGAGGGGTTTGAAGGAGATTCCAAAGAAATGAGCAGTATTCCCAGAAGACATAGAAGAGCAGAATCAGCTCCAGGGAAGGAATACCCAGGGGAAAGAAACCAGATTTCCAGAAGATGCAGAAGAGCAGAATGTCTACCAGAAAAAGAATACCCAGGGAAAACAGAAGGACAGGTTCTGAGATAATATACAGAAAAATAAGGAAATACTCACAAGTAGGAATGGAGTTATCAGGAACAATGCCCAAAGAGCAAGGATTTCCCAGGCAAGAGTCAGAGAGAATGGAGAGGTATGGAGATAATTTCATGAAACAGGTTTTCCAGAAGAGAACAAAGAGTGCCAATGGCACAGAGTAATAGGGAGGTGGCATATAAAACAATATAGCACCATATAGAGGAAATCCAAGCAGGGACCCATAGTGAACAGAACAAAGCTCAAACAACTGCAAGTAGGAAAAGAAAGAGTAATCACAGCACAGTCATAATGGAAGTGTGAGCTTTCTGGAGAAATGGAAAGAAATGGAGATGCCCAGAGAGGACAAGAGACTTTTGGCATGTGAAACAAAATGTGGGGAGTGTGTTGGAGTGCAGAGGAAGAGGAGTGGTGCTTCTGAAGCCTGGTTGGTCAGCAAGGTGGGTATACCTTAGCTGCAAGGATAAGGAAACAGATGGCAGAGGTATTATGGGTAAAGAAGAATAAAGGGACAAATGTTACAAGTTCAGAGAAGGTTGGAGGCAGACAAAGGTATCTTTCTGGTAGGCATATCAACAGATGAAACTGCCCTGCTACAGAGAGCAGAGCAATGCAGAGATATCTGCACACTTAGGCAATGGAGTTGTAACTACCAGATAATGATGAAAAACTATGGTTCAAGATCAGAGTTAGCTGAGACTGGAGTGGTATAGAGCTATGGGGGATGTGCAAGATGCTGGCATGTGTTATTTAGTAAACAGACAAGGTACTACTCAATACCTGGGGTCAACAGACCACAGTTGATGAGTTAGTGGTATCCTAGAATCAGTAAACACAAACCATCCAGCAGAGGGTAATGCTAGGCATTGACAGAGTGAATTCAACAGTCTTTGTAGGGTGTGTGGAGGTCCAATAGCTTGAGCAGAAGAGGTGAAATCAAAGGAGATGAAGAAGTGTTAGAAAGAAGTGAAAGTGGGTAAAAGGGGATTGAAGTGTTGGGCTTCCAAATCTTAAATAGAACAAGGTACTCAATGGGGATCATAATGATCGGAAGTGCATGGAGGCACAGTGCTGGAGATTAGAGAGACAAGGGGTACAGGTTTAATAGACTTGTCATACTTGGGAGGCTGGGTCTGGAAAGGCTAGAACTGATGCCAGAAATGGGTTGCCTAGAAGTAGAGAATGGATGCAAGAGGTTGATGACTGCCTATTGATAATCCTGGAGTGACTTGTCAAGGAAGGGGCTGGGAAATGGCTAGGGGATGCTTAGATTGCAATGGCAAAATCTAGGCATGAGAAGTTGGTTGAAATAGTTCAGAGTGACATGGGGTGGTTTTCCATTGAGGATTACCAGGTGACAACAAAGTGTCAGAGAACTGGAGTTAGCTGCTAGAAAAGAATGGGAAAAATGAAGGAAGTGGCACTCATGGGTAGAGAATCATAACCTAAGCTACATTCAAGAATCCATAAGGACTAGTGATGCTATATAATAGTAGAGAGTCACAGCTGCTCTGAAGAGCCCAGAGTCAGGAATAGGGGAATGCCAGGGTCAGGAGTCAGAAGTTGAATCTAGGTGCATATATCTCAAGCAACTGGGGCAGGTGCCTGATATCATAGAATATTGGGGTGGCTCAGAGTGACTTGGAAGGTCAGGGTCAGTAAGGGGCTTGCACCATATGAAGACTAGATTAACTTAGGGGTTGAATGCCCAGAAGAGCATGAGGTTATAATGGTATCATTGGAGGTCATATCCTGACAAATGGCACAAGGAATGGGATGAAGTTCCAGAGATCTTGGAGGGATCACCTGTAAGTGCATCAAGCATGCAGGTGGTTTGGAGTTGAGTATTGAGAAACAGTAAAGGCCAATCCTGAAGTAAAGGCTTGGAGAAGTGCAAGTGAGAGTATGAAAATACTGTTAAAACTTATCCCAGCAGAAAGATACTGTTAAAACCTATACCAGTACAAGTATACTTTTAAAACCAGTTCCTTTCTGAATAAAACCCTTGATGCTGAAGAAAGGTCATAACTCCAGAGGGCTCCAGAGAACTTTAAAGAAATCTAGGAAGAGTTTCAATGATCAATTAGAACTCAGCTTTACCTTATGTGGTACACCCTTGCACTTTCTGGTGTCATGATTTACATAGATATCAAAGATGGGTAAAAAGGCTGTTTCTATGCTCAACAGGAGGAACAGGCAGGATGAGGAAAGTCAAGTCTAGTCATGGAGGTAAAACCTTGTGACTCCCTCAAGAATATTGCTTGGCCCCAGAGGTTCTTCAGAGTAATCCAGAGGGTCAAAGTGAGCCCAAAGGCTCAATCAGAGTGAGGATAAAGACAAGGGGGTATTTATGTTAATTTTTGTACTGAGGTACAAGATACAAAACTACAGTACTTATACCTCAGAAAGGCAGAACTATCTAGAAGTGTAATAAAGTGAAACAGGTGCAAACTCAGAAGCAAAGCAGATGTCTAAATATCTAAGAAACAAATGAAGATGTTAGAAAAGACAATGTCCAATCATATCAGACTGAAACTAAAGGGTAATAGAATGAAACAGAGGGAAGCAAGGAATAGGAATAAAACAGGAATAGTAACAATAATGGTAATGGTAACTGAGAATAGGAATGGTAATGGAGTTATACTGGAACAGTCCAGAGATAATGAAGTGGAACTAGAGTAGTACTTAACTAGAGCAGAGATAGACTAAAAATAGAATGGGACAGAGTGGAAGTGGAAGCCCAGGGGAGCATATAATGCTAAGGAGCAGGAAGCATACATGTGTAGCTGGGGCAGACTGAAATGATGATGGAGGGCTAGAGTTGCCTGAAGGGGAGTTAGAGGGCTAGAGTAGCTTACTAGGTATAAGGACTGATTATAAGTGCTATAATGCACTTTTTCATTTTTTTCCTTCTTTGGCATTTTCTTCCCACTACTGTAGCTCTTCACATTGTCACATCATGTGACCATTTCACATCTTCACATCTTTCACATTGTCATACCTTCACATTTTCACCTTTCACATTTCACTTCTTCACATGTCACAGATCTAGAGCAATCTAGACTCTGCTATCATAACTTATGTTTACCTGCTGTATTTCTAAGGTCTTCACTCTTCTTTTGCTATTGGTTGGCTTACTATACTTTATTTAGGGCCAGCACCATTTACATGGTCTGTGTGCATATGATAACAATATAAAAGGAGGTCTGCTCAAGTCTGGATTTTTCTAGTCTTGCACACTTGAATCTTCAGTTCTACAAGTCCCTTGACTTTTACTTCTCTATTACTCTTGCCTAGTTCTTGTGTCTCTAGTTCAAAGACACTATCCAGGATTAGTCAACACATATCAAGGCTAGGTATTAGGTTTAGATCAATGCATTAGCAGCTGTATATTAATAAGCCAGGTTAAAATGGGATTAGAATTGGGTTGAAGATATAGAATATGACACTATTTCACTTTACTACACTTCTGGATAGCCCTGCCTCCCTGAGGTATAAGTACTGTAGCCCTGTATCTTGTATCTCAGTATAAATATTAACATAAATATTCTTATTTTATTGTTATCCTTACTTTAGTTAAGCTATCTAGTGTTATAATGGACAATGCTAAACCTTGTGCAAGTGAGTTCTAACTTTAATCAAGGGCTTAATGATGTTGGTGTCAGTGTAGTGAGATAAAAGCAAAGAGATATATGAGTGAATACTATACTAGATAATACAAGTGCTTAAGACTGGGGCTTGAGATATTCTAAGGCTACAGTATTTATATACTATAGAAAGGTGCATGGACCAAGACCCCAATGGGAATTCTCCCACAGACTCTAAGGCACCATTAAATGGAAGAAAAACACTTATAAGAATAGTCAATAGCTAAAAAAAAACAATGCTTCTAAAATAAAAGAAAATGGAAATGAAATGCAGGCTGAAAACATAAGACTAACCCTATGCTCTGAATCTAGACCTGTCATATGACCCATCATGTACCTAGATAAGATAAAAGATTAGATAACCATGTGGTTAAGATAAGATAAAGTCACATGATTAAAATTTGAAAAAGTAAACTATAATACTACCCTCTTTTTAGGTCTTGGATTCCAAATAAGACACAGCTAATGATACCACTTCCATATGATCTTCATAAGTTTTGAATAGTGAGTGGAATTGAGAAATATTCAAGGAAAGAAGTTATCTTGGAGTAAAGAAATTGTTATAGAGTTGCAATGTACTCTGGGGATATTTCAAATAACTCTGGAGTGGATGGGGCTTGGCTTTACCTTATGTGGTGTGCTCTTATGCTAGTACCAGATACTTCAATTTATGGAGGGGTCAGAAACTGTCAGAGGTCCAGGATAGGCTATAGGGCTTTTCCAATGAGAGATATAACATCAAGTCATAAAGTAGGTTGTGCAACTTAGTGTAGGGTATGATGTCAAGTCATAAAGCAGGAGGGGGTCAAAGAGAGTTATAATGTCATGTTATGGTCAATATTCAAACTAAAGTACAAGATACAGAGCTATAGTACTTATACCTTAGAAAGGCAGATTATTTATGAAGAGAACAGATATATGAAAGAAGTTGTCTCATAAGTGAAGTAGATGCCAATGCATCCTGGATACAAATGGAGATGTCAGAGGAGACAACATCAAATAATGTCAAACTGAAATCTAAATGATAACAGAGAGAGGCAAGGCAGAAAGGAATAGGAACAGGAAGTGAGATTGAAGAAACTATGGAGTTGGATTGGAATGGTATGGAGTTAGCATAGGTAAAGTTGTAATCAATATTAGATAGGAAAAGATGGAGGTAAAGGGAACTAGGAAATACACAGCTTAAAGCATGAAAGCAACTGGAGTTGCACTGGAGACATAGTGGAGTTAACCCATTGGCATGGGATATGACAGGGATGAAGTTTATGGAATTCATTAATGAGATCTGGTAAATTAGTTAAATTGTCCTTTGATTGCCAGGTACAATCTTGTTTGCCATATCCTGCCCAATAAACCAGATGTTTCAATTTGCCCTTTCAAACTCAGGAATTGACAATGTAATTCACTTTATATTCTTTATGTCCCTCTTTAGTAACAATAATAAGATCAGATGTGAGAATATCCTGATCATGAAGGAAGGAAAGATATGGTTTAATGAGAGAAATATTTATGGTGGGATGAATTTACATTGTCTTTGGTAGTTTGAGTTAAATGGCATGTGAAATGACTTCTATAACTTCAAAAGGTCCAATTCATTTTTTGAATAGCTTTTTAGATGGATAAAAAAGCAACAAATTCTTGGTAGAGAAAAGAATTAGCTGTCCTTTGTGATACTGAGGACTTGTTCATGTGTTTTGAACTTTCATTCTCATCTTTGTCTTTTTCAAAGCTTCCTTAACTTCTTTGAAGGACTTGAACATTTCTCAGAGGAATGTAGATGAGGAAACAATATTAGGAGGGGATTCAAAACCCAGTTTCAGATAATAGGTTTTGGTTATTTCAAAAGAAGTGGTCTGAGTTGATGTGGAATAAGAATTATTATAATGGTATTTAGCAATCTTGATTCAATCTGCCTATTGATCTTGCCTTTTAGCTATGAAACTCCTTAAATACTGCTCCAGTTCCCTATTAATCCACTCTGTTTGACCATCAGTTCTTGAATGATATGCTGTAGAGATCTGTTATATTCCATGCCAATGAGTCAACTTTGCTTTATCTCTGATGCAACCCCAGTTGCTTTTATGCTTTAAGCTATATATTTCCTGGTTCCTGTTATCTTCACCCCTTCCTATCTAATGTTGATTACAACTTGACCTACATTAACTTTGTACCATTCTGATACAACTCCATAGTTCCTCTGTTCTCACTTCCTGTTCCTGTTTCTTTCTTCCTCACCTCTTCCTGTTATTATTTAGTTTTAGTTTGACATTACTCAATGTTGTCTCCCCTAACATCTCCATTTGTATCCAGAATGCATTGGCATCTGCTTTACTTATAAGACAACTCCTTTCATATCTCTATTCTCTCCTTAGATAATCTGCCTCTCTAAGGTATAAGTACTATAGCTCTGTATCTTGTACCTCAGTTCAAATATCTATCATAACACAATGTTACAATTATTCTTGACTTCCCTCTTGCTTCACAACTTGATGTTATATCCTACACTAATTCTTACAACTTGCCTCACAACTTAACATTATACTCCTTGGTAAAAAGCTCTATGGCTTATTCTGAATCTTTGACCCTTCTCTGATCCTTCTGTAAATTGGGGCACCTAGTACTAGTATAAGGGCACATCATATATGGTGAAGCCAAGTCCCATCCACTTCAGAGTTATCTAAAGTACCCCTGGAGTATATTGTAGTTTATAATAGTATATTCAAACTCCTACTTGTGCTGGTACTGCTATCATGTCTATCTGTGTAACTAGAGCTCACTCTTATGCTATTTTTGATCAGTTCAAGAGTTTCTCTGCCTGCCACATCCCAGGCTCAGCATTACAGGCTCCTACCCCTTCTTACTTTTCCATATCTATTGCTTCAGTTGATGAAGCCCCTGATGATTCCAAGATTCCCCAACCTCCTCACACCCCTGACAACTGTGGTGCCCATCCAGAAGCACCAGATAACCCCAGAAATAACCTCTTCTATAATTACTCCAATATTCTGGAGGATAACTCTAAACCTATTCCAGACTCTCAACCTATTTACCATAATACTATCATCAATCTGGCTAGCACCATTTGCAGATTAGCTTGCTCCTCCCATTATATCCCTGAAATCTCAGCATATCAAAGTACATGAACTGGACCAGTTCAATGGAACTGACCTCTAGAAGCTCCATATTTTCCTGGTTCAATGTGAGTTAGACTTCCAGGATTGTCCCAAAGCCTTTGCCAATGACTGAGCCAAGGTTACTTATACTCAGTCCTATCTTAAGAGCATGGCATTGGAATAGTTCAAACCTGACCTTCTTCTTATCAAAAATCCTAACCTTTGTTCCTTGTGAATGGATGATTACAAGGAGTTTGTTCAGGAACTCCAGACTAACTTTGGACCTCATGACCCAGTCAGAGATGCAGAGCACAAAGTTTATGCATTTCTGTTACATAGCAAAATAATTGACCTAATAATAAGTTTCTGTTTTAAATTATCCATATCTTAATCAATTTTAATCGGATTTATATAATTTAAATATTGTCATGTAGCTCTGATCAATTACTATTAGTCATTAACTTACACTTTAGCTTTATTGTTTTTTGTTCTGGAGTTATTCTATAAACATTGAAAAAGTGCTAAATATTGGGTCAATTTTTTGAGTAACTGTTTGCTGAAATGACTTTGAAGAAGCAGAACTATACTAGTGCAAATAAGTTTAAGTAAAGAACATGAATCATAAGATAGTGGGAAAAGTGTGGAAAAAATCAGAAGTATGCTGGAGCTAGACTTGATTAGTCTGAAATATGATACTATTTTAAAACATAACAACTTCTCTCCACTAATTTCTGATGGCCAGGTCTTGCCCACATTATACATTAATTTGTTAATAGTTGTGCCATTTGCCAACAGAATAAGGTAAACATCCATTGTACTATTTCTCTGCTAATTCTTATTTCCTTCTTGGCCTCTTATTTTTTTCAACAGATCTCTGTTAACCTTATTATCAATCAATCTTCCTCTTTATCCTTTGACTTTCTTCTGGCTATGGTCAATCAAGACCTTATAAAGGGGATAATTCTTTACCCTACCATAAAAGTCATTACTGCTAAAAAATTAGCCATTCTTTTCTTTGAAAATGTATTTAATTGCTTTAGCCTCTATAATAAGATAATTTTAGATCAAAATTCACAGCTTGCTTTCATCTTTTCCAAAGAACTTGGAAAACTCTTGAAATATAATTTCTCCCTCTTTACCACATATCACTTTCAGATCAATAGAGAAATTAAAAGAGTAAATCAAGAGATAGAGATATATCTTTATATTCTCTGTGATAGCAATTCCACTTTTTGGGCTAAACTTATCTCTTACAGAGTTCATTTATAATCACTATATTTATTTGATCACCAGAAAGTCTTCTTTCTTTCTAATGATGGGCTATGAATCCTGAGCTCTATTATCTATTCTAGAAGAATCCTTTCTTCTAACTATGGCCAATTAAATCAAAGCCTTCCATGCCATATATAATAAGGTCTTTTCTGTATTACACACTAGCTTTGCTATGTATCTACTAACTCTAACTTAACCTTGGTGTTGTGTTAGATTTGGATTTGAATTGACAAGAGTAGTGAGAAAGAGAAAGAATAAAATACTTAGAGAAAGAGAAAACCTCTAAAGAGCTATATAAATCCTAAATGCCTTATATTAGCTAAAACAGTATAGAGTACAAGGTAATCAAGGCTAGGGAGCCTTGAGCAGCAAATTATCTATACTTATACTTTTTAGAGTGGTGCACAGATTACTAGGGCTAAGAGCTGTCATAACTAAATAATGAAATAGAGTATAGGATAAGGATAAAGAATATAATCAAATGAGCCATATGGATAAGGGATAAAGAATAAAAGAGAAACTAAGAAAGAAAAGACAAGATTAGAAACAATAGAGATTAAATCATATTCTCAGCCATAAAATCAAGGAGATCCTATCTGAATCTCTGCAATAATCACATTTTAATTCTCAGCTAAATTAAAATTAGATTTATTGAAGATATAATTAGTGTTATGCTTTAAGGATCTGGGCACCAACAATTACTTTATATCTTGAGGAGAGCTCTTTTGTAAGGAATATTTGATGAATCAAGAAATAAGTAATTGCCAACTTAAGGCTAAGAAGAGAGTATAGCAAAGGGTCCAGACACCTATAGAGGCAAAATACCCAAGTGCTCAAGACTGGTAGTCAAGAGCAACATGAGTTTCTTTATATATGTTTTAGTATCATGCACAAACCAAGAACTCTAATAGGAGAATTTCTATAGATTCTATATGGGGATTAAAAGAAAAAGAAGTATATATAAGAGTAATCAATGGCTGAAAAGAAGCAGGACTTTTAAGAGGGAGATGAAAAGAAGCATAATAGAAATTAACAATAGAATAGAAGATATGAGATTAACTCTATGTCTAGAGTTTAAACTCTATTTTTTGACTTCTCTTATATTCTGATAAGATAAAGATTAGATAACCACATGTTAAAGATAAGATAAGATCACATAATCAAAAAATGAAAATATATATTATTGTTAAAATCTTCTATCAAGTATGGATATACTGTTAAAACTTATACCCATTGCAGACTACTGATAGACTTTCTATTATTATCTGCTTCATGAATGAAACCCTTAAGGCTAGAGAACAAAGGTTAGATTCTAGTGCCTTGGTGATGCATGAACCTAAGGGAAGATTGTACTTTAGAGACTCTGAAGATGTCTGGAGGCATTTGAAAGGATTTGGAAAGAGTTTTGTTGGTTGAATGGGACTCAGCTTCACCTTATGTGATGTGCCCTTGCACTTTCTGGTGTCCCAATTTATAAAGGTGTTGAAGATGGGAAAGAGAGCAATCTCAATGCTCAATAAAAGAGACAGGCAAAACAAGAAAAGTCAAGCCTAGTCATGAGGATGGGGCCTTACAATTCCTTTAAGGATATTACTTAGCCTGGAGGTGCTTCAGAGTAATCCAGAGGGTCAGAGTGAGTCTAAGAGCTTAGGCAGAGTAAAAATAACAACAAGGAAATGTTTATATTGATATTCATACTGAGATACAAGATACAGGACTAGAGTACTTATACCTTAGAAAGGCAGAACTATCTAAGAGTGTAGTGAAGTGAGATAGGTGCAAACTCAGAAGTGAAGCAGATGTCTAAATAACTAAGAAACAAATGAAGATATCAGGGGAGTATCATATCCTATATCTCCAACCCAATTCTGACCTGGATTACCACTGGTCCTTGTATCCAGTAAGCCACTCTAGCCCTCTGACTCCCCTCCAGACAACTCTGGCCTTCTGTCACCATTCCATCCCACCCCAGCTATGCATGTATGCTTCCCACCTTCCATTGGTATATGCTCTCCTGGTCTCCACTTCTGCTCTGCCCTATTCCACTTCTAGTTCTATCTCTGTTCCAGTTAAGTACTACCCTAGTTTCACTTCACCTTCTCCAGATCACTCCACTGTAACTCCATTCCTAGCTCTGCTCTCAGTTACTATTACTGTTACTATTTCTGTTACTATTCCTTGTCTCCCCTTACTTTATCCTGTCACCTCTTAGTTTCAGTCTGACATGATTGGACATTGTCTTCCCTGATATCTCCATTTGTTTCTTAGATATCTAGACATCTGCTTTGCTTCTGAGTTTGCACCTGTCTTACTTTGCTATACTTCTAGATAGTTCTGCCTCTCTGAATTATAAGTACTATAGTCTTGTATCTTGTACCTCAGTATGAATATCAACATAAATACCCCCTTGTTATCATCCTCACTCTGACCCTCCAGGTTACTCTGGAACACCTGTAGGGCCAAGCAATATTCTTGAAGGAATTGTAAGGTCCCACTTCCATGACTAGGCTTGACTCTTTTTATCTTGCCTGTCCCTCTTGTTGAGCATTGAGAACATTCTCTCTCCAACCTCTGATACCATTGTAAATCAGGACATCAGAAAGTGCAAGGGTACATCACATAAGGTAAAGCCAAGTCCTGTCCAATCAACAAAACCCTTCTGTCACATCCTGTGCCAATGGGTCAACTCTGCTATGTCTCTGGTGCAACTCCAGTTGCTTTCATGCTTTAAGCTGCATGTTTCCTAGTTCCCTTTACCTCCATCTTTTCCTATCTAATGATTGATTACAACTTTACCTATGCTAACTCTGTACCATTCTGATACAACTCTGTTGTTCCTCCAACCTCACTTCCTGTTCCTGTTCCTTTGTGCCACACTTCTCCCTGTTATCACTTAGTTTCAGTTTGACATTTTTCAACATTGTCTCCTCTGATATCTCCATTTGTATCCAGGATGCATTGGCATCTGCCTCACTTATGAGACAACTCCTTTTATATCTCCATTCCCTCCTTAGATAATCTGCCTCTCTGAGATATAAGTACTGTAGTTCTGTATCTTGTACTTCAGTTTGAATATCAACCATAACATGATGTTACAATCCCCCTAGACCCCTCCTGCCTCATGACTTGATGTCATACCCTGGCCTAAGTTCCTCAACTTACTCCATAACTTAATGTTGTACCTTTTGTTGGGAAAAAGCCCTACAGCCTATCCTGGACCTCCAATAGTTTCTGACCCCTCCATAAATTGGAGCACTCAGTACTAGCATAAGGGCACACCACATAAGGTGAAGCCAAGCTCTGTCCACTCCAGAGTTATCCAAAGTATCCCTGGAGTACATTGCAATGTTTATAACAGTATATTCAAACTTCTGCTTGTGCTGGTATTGCTATCATGTCTATCCATGTAATCAGAACTCACTTTTGCACTGTCCTAGATCAGTTCAAGAGTTTCTCTGCTTGCTGTGCACCAGGCTTGGCCTCACAGGCTCCTGCTTTCTCCCACTTATCCATACCTAGTGCTTCAGTTAATAAAGCTCCTGATGGTTCCAAGGTTCCTCAACCTTCCCATATCCCTGATAACCATGGTACCCAGCTAGGAGTACCAGATGAACCTGGAGATGATCCCTCCAATGGATATTCTGATATTTCAGAGGATGACCCTAAACCTTTTCCAAACCTGGAATCTATTCCCATTTACCATGACACTATTACTGATCTCACTAGTGCCATTCATGGATTAGCTTGCTCTTTCTGTCATACCCCTGAAACATCGCAGCATACCAAAGTACAGGAACCAGACCAGTTCAACAGAACTGATCTCTGGAAGCTCCGCATTTTTCTAATGCAATGTGAATTAAATTTTCAGGATTATCCCAAAGCCTTTGCCAATAATCAAGCCAAAGTCACTTATGCTCAGTCCTATCTTAAGGGCATGGCATTGGAATGGTTTGAGCCTAACCCCCTCCTTACTAAAGATCCTGACTTCCACCCCTTGTGGATGGACAATTATAAGGTGTTCATTTTGGAACTCTGGACCAACTTCAGACCCCATGACCCAGTCGGAGATATAGAGCACCAGCTAGATCAGTTAACTATAAAGAATAGTCAATGAATCAACAAATATGTAGTTGAGTTTAACAGAATTGCATCTCAAGTCTGGGGTTATGGAGAAGGTGCCCTCTGTCACTATTTCTATAATGATCTTCCAGACCATATCAAAGATGACCTTTTCTGCATTGGCAAGCTGCTGACACTTATTGAGCTGTGCCAGCTGGCTCAGACCATTGATGCTCATTACTGGGAGCACAAATCCGAAATCAGCTGACAAGGGAAGTTATCTTATCTGTCTAAGTCCTCTGATAAACCTGCTATATCCTCTGCTTCGACCTCTGACCCTAATAAATCATGGAACAAGTCAGTTACTTCCTCTGGCTCCTCCAAGTCATCCATTCCCCAGAAACAGGACTTATCATCCAAGCTTGGTAAGGATAGTAAGCTTACTACTGAAGAATGCAAGCATTAACTGGAGAATCACCTCTGTTTGTTCTGTGGTATCACAGGGCATATAGCAAAGGACTGCCCCAAGTCTTCCTCCAAGGTGGCCAAAGCTCATGCTATCAAAACCTCCACTCCAGAAACCAAACTGGAGGCCTCTGTCTCAGAGGCAAAAAAATGGTCTGCAGCCTCTGTGATTCTGCATGGGCTGGAGGTTGTGTTGATCCTTCCCATGTTTTACTGGAGGTTAGACTTAATGTGTCCATTCTTTTAGATAATGCTTCACTTATGCTTCTTATCACCCTTGTTTCACAAGAAATTCCTCTGTTTTCCATCCTGATTAATTCTGGTTCTTTAGATTGCTTCATAGATACCAAGTTAGTCAGTACTTACAATCTTCTGACTTATTCCATTCCTCCATTGCAGCTCCAACTTTTTGATGGCTCTTCCAATTCTATGATTATAAATGCCATTGATCTTTCTGTTTGTTTTGAAACTGGTGATATCACTCTGATGATGTTCTATGTTACTCCATTGGATGGATCTAGTTCTCTTGTTCTAGGACACAACTGGCTTGCCCACTACAATCCATTGATTAACTGGGTATCAAGTCATATCTCATTCTGATCATTCAAACCAAACATGCCAATATCCCCAAGCTCACCTTCACAGCCTCCAGTTTCTCTGACCCAAGCTAACTCTGAACCTGATTCATCATGTTCCCATGACCCCAAATCTCTATTGATCAAGCTACTTAGCTCATTAGCATTCACATGTATCTATAGCCTTAATGGCTTAGTCCCATTCTATCTGCAGTTCCAATCCCTGGAGAGTCATCTCCATTCTGCTTTCATTGCTTCTCCTCCAGCTAACCTTTCTGGCATTCCTCAGGAATACCATGACTTTGCCAATGTGTTTAGCAAAAGCAAGGCATCTACTCTTGCCCCTTACTGCAAGTTTGACCTGAAGATTGATTTGGAAAAAGGCACCTCACCACCTGTTGGCACCATCTATTCCCTGTCACCCTTTGAGCTTGAAGCACTCAGGACTTTCCTAGATGAACATTTTGCTACTGGTTTTGTCCAACCCTCTGCATCTGCTCATGCTGCCCCTATTCTCTTTATCCAAAAGAAGGATGGATTCCTTCAGTTGTGTGTAGATTTCTGAGGACTCAACAAGATCACAAAGAAAGACCACTACCCCCTTCTGTGCATCTCCAATCTCCTTGATGCTCTGAGCCATGCAACTATCTATACCAAACTTGACCTTAGGCATGCTTACCATTTAGTTCATATTGCTAAGGGTGATGAGTGGAAGACCTCCTTCCATATGCACTATGGCTCCTATGAGTGGCTTGTCATGCCATTTGGGCTCACCAATGCCCCTGCAGCTTTCCAGCAGTTCATCAATTCTATTTTCACTGATCTTCTTAATGTTTTGGTGATCATTTATTTGAATGATATCCTAATTTTCTCCACTAACCAGACATCTCATATCAAGCATGTCCACAAAGTTCTCTGCTGCCTCCAGAAGCACAGCCTCTTTGCCAAACCCAAGAAATGTGAATTCTATACCAATTCCACTGAGTATCTTGGATACCTGCTCTCTCTTTCCAGGCTCACAATGTTCCCTGAAAAGGTTCAATCCATCCTGGATTGGCTCAAGCCTCACAAGATTAGAGATATCCAGTCCTTTCTTGGTTTTGCTAACTTTTATCACCACTTTATTTGGGGCTACTCCAACATCATTGTTCCCCTGACTCACCTCACCCACAAGTCTGCTCATTGGGATTTCAATGCTACTTGTTGCACTGCTTTCCAGTGCCTCAAGGATGCTTTTACTTCTGCTCCTATTCTGACCCATTGGGTCTCTGATGCTCCTTTCATTGTTGAGACTGACACCTCCAACTATGCAATTGCCAGAATCCTCTTACTCCAGTGCCTGGGTAATGAGGTCTGCCCTGTTACTTTCTATTCATGTATGCTCACTGTGCCAGAACTCAACTATGACATCCATGATAAAAAGCTTCTTGCTATTTTCGCTGCATTTAAGACCTGGCATCATTACCTCAAAGGTTCTGGTTCTCTGGTGGATGCTGTCACTAATCACAAGAACCTGGAATATTTCACTATGTCTAAACTTCTGACCTGCTGGCAAGCCTGGTGGTCAGAGCTTTTCTCTCAGTTTAATTTGATCATTTATTTTTGCCCTGGCCATTTAGGTGGTAAACCTGACACTTTAACTAGATGATGGGACATCTATCCCAGAGAGGGGAATAGTGACTATGCCCTCATCAATCTGCATAACTTCTGGCCTATGTTCACACAGGAACAACTCACTGCATCCCTCTGGGCTTCCTCTCTAGCATCTCCAGTATTCCAGTCTGCATTCCTCTTTGACATCAAAACCCTCCATTGTAATATCATTTTGACACTCCCTTCTGACTCCACTGCCTCTACCCACTTTTCCAGTACCCTCTTATCCAACTCTTGTTGGTCTAGAGACCCAGAAGATTTCTTGTATCTGGACAACTGCATCTATGTCCCTGATGCTTCTGACCTCCACCTCTGGATCCTCCACTACAAGCACAACCACCCCTTATCTGAACACTTTAGTCAGAATTGGACACTGGAGCTCATTCACCAAGAGTATACCTGGCCTGGCATTCAAGCATTTGTCAAAGAATATGTTTCTTCATATACAGCTTGTGCCCATGCCAAGGTACCCTGTCACAAACCCTATGGTTTCCTCAAGCAGCTCCCCATTCCAGAAAAGCTGTGGAATTCCATCTCTATGGATTTCATTGAACAGCTTCTGACTTCCTCTGGTCACTCCACCATCCTTGTTGTTGTAGATCATCTATTAAAGCAGTGTATCTTCATCTCTACAGACAACAAGGTGACCTCCCCAGAGCTTGCTAAACTCTTCTTACTTTATGTGTTTTCCAAACATGGAGTTCCCTTCCACATCACCTCTGATTGAGGTTCCAAGTTTGTTTCCCATTTCTTCCATTCTCTGGGTCAAGCCCTCAATATCTGTCTCTACTTCACCTCTGGATATCATCTGGAGGGTGATGGTCAAACTAAGCAAATAAACCAAACCCTGGAGCAGTATCTATGCATTTATTGCAACTATCAGCAGGATAACTGGTCCAAACTCCTGCCTCTTGTGGTGTTTGCTTATAACAATGCCCCTAATGCTACCACAGGTGTTTTCTCTTTCTTCATGAACAAGGACTACCATTTAAACATCTTTGTGCACCCAGAACATGATCTCACCTCTACCCAAGCTCAAGAATATGCCATTGACCTCGACTCTCTCCACACCTTCCTTCATGAAGAAATAGCTGCTGCCCAAGTCAGATACCAAGGACCCACAGATGCCCAATGATCTCCAGCACTGGACTTTAAAGTAGGTGACCAGGTATTCATCAAGGCTAAGTACTTCAGGACTACATGGCCATCCAAGAAACTCACCAAAAAGAACTTAGGTTCTTATTCCATTATCACTCAGGCAGGCTTGCTATCCTTCACACTCCATCTCCTGGAGAACATGAAGTCCATTTATCTGGTCTTTCATGTTTCTCAACTTGAACTCTCTGTCCCAAACATGATCCCAGATTGCATGCAACCACCCCCACCACCAAGTCAAGATCAATGGTGATCCAGAGTTTGAGATTTTTGAAATCCTAGACTCAAAGGTAGATTGTAGGTGAAGGAACTGCAAATTACTATATTTGGTTAAGTGGTTAGATTATGAGGATACTAATAAGGAGACCTCATGACTTCTTGCCACTGAATTAGAGCATGCTTCTGAGATCATTGAGAAGTTTCATTTCCATTACCTGGACAAACCTGGGTCATCTTATGATTAACCAACTGTGTAGTGAATCTAGTGATCTAGTCACAAGATCCTCTATCTATTCTAAGATTGCCTTTTCGATCTCCTTGTCTACCATGGAAATTTTGCCAACCTTCATACAAAGTTCTGACAGCTCTGCTACCATCTCATCCACCTTCCTGTCCTTGCTCCCTGAACTCCTGGCTTTTCCAGTCTCCTTCACCCATGCCATTCCCAATGCATCAACCAGCTGCTCCAGCAGCCAGTTCTTATATTTGGCCTCTCACCATATCTTCCCACCCATTTCCCTTATTAATGCCTCCATCAGGCAACAGCCCTTAGCCACCTGCTGAAAACTCTCCTCTGTCTCCTCTGAGTCTGCCCTGCTATTGGGTACCCCTTCCTCTTCCACCTTTCATCTCTACTTTCTCTCTGGCTTTTCCTGGCCAGGGCAGTCATACCTCACCTTTGCCTCTATATAGGCAAGGCATGATGTCAACTTGCCTAGGCCCACCTGGCACACCAGTTCCTGGTTGTTACACCTCTGGCACCCTAGTTCCTCTTCCACTTTTCTCTTGCCATTGCTGCTACTTAACCCCATCTGGGCTTGGTAAAGTTCCTTCACCTAAGCCAGTTTTTGAGTACTAGGTCCTGATTTCATTTCCAATACTCACTCATTTCCAGACCACCACCACTGCTTTCTGAGCCTCCTCTGCTTTCTTTCAAGCCTCCTCCTCTCTTCTCACTTTTCCCTGCCACTTCCACTTGGCATACTTTTGCATTGCCAAGCTCCTCTTCATCTTTGATGCACTTCTTCAGGCACTCATTAGACCAGGTGTGAATGTCAGTGAATGAAGATATGATAAGAGATACTAGTGTGGAAGTCTCTGGGGTGATATTTGCTTTTATGGTTTTCTGGCCAGCTAAACCCTGATGCCCACTCCACTTACTTATTCATCAAGAGCACATCCTTCACATCCTTCAGGGGTTCAGGCCTTAAGAGGGGAATACTATCATATCCTGTGCCAATGGATCAACTCCACTATGTCTCTGGTGCAACTCTGGTTGCTTTCACACTTTAAGCTGCATGTTTCCTAGTTCCCTTTACCTCCATCTTTTTCTACCTAATGATTGATTACAACTTTACCTATGCTAACTCTGTACTATTCTGATACAACTCTGTTGTTCCTCCAACCTTACTTCCTGTTCCTGTTTCTTTGTGCCACACTTCTCCCTGTTATCACTTAATTTCAGTTTGACATTTTTCAACATTATCTTCTCTGACATCTCCATTTATATCCAGAATGCATTGGCACCTGCTTTGCTTATGAGACAACTCCTTTTATATCTCCATTCCCTCTTTAGATAATCTATCTCCCTAAGATATAAGTACTGTAGTTCTGTATCTTGTACTTCAGTTTGAATATCAACCATAACATAACATTATGATCCCCCCAGACCCCTCCTGCCTCATGACTTGACATTGTACCCTACCCTAAGTCCCTTAACTTACTCCACAACTTGATGTCATATCTCTTGTTGGGAAAAAGCCCTATGGCCTATCCCAGACCTTCAATAGTTTCCAACCCCTTTGTAAATTAGGGCACTCAGTACTAGCATAAGGATACATTATGAAATGCAACTAGAGATGCATTGACTAAATCCTAACACCTAGCCTTGGTGTGTGCTGATATTCCTAAGTCCTGAGTAGTGCTTTTGTACTAGTGGCACTGAACTAGGCAAAGTATAGAGAAAATAGCAAGAGCCAAGTGGAACAAGAACAGAAAGGTTCAAGTGTGCAAGACTGGGAAAACCCAGGCTTGAGCTGACCTTCTTTTATATTGCTACATACTATGCACAGACCATGTAACTGGCACTGGCCCTAAAGTATTGTACAGTAAGCCATCCAATAGCGATAAGAGAGCAAGAGTCTAGAAATACATAAGGCAAACATAAGGTGTGACTTTAGAGTCTAGGTTGCTCTAGATCTGTGCTGTGTGAAGATGTGAAATGTGAAATGGTGAAGAAGTAAAAATGTGAAGGTGTGAAAAGGGTCATGTGATGTGACAATGTGAAGAGTTGTAATAGTGATAAGATAAGTCCAAAAAGAGTAAAAATGATAAAGTGCATTATAATACATCACATAAGGTGAAGACAAGCCCCATCCACTCTGGAGTTATTTGGAGTACCCCCAGAGTATGTTGCAACATTTATAATACCTTTCCAAATCCCTTTGGAAATTTCTGGGCATCTCTGGAGTTTCTGGAGTATAACCTTCCCTCAGGTTCATGCACCACCAAGGCACTAAAACCTGACCTTCACTCTCTAGCCATAAGGGTTTCATTTGATGGGTATAAGTTTTAACAGTATATCCATACTTGGTATATGTTTTAACAGGAAGACAATGTCCAATCATGTCAGACTGAAACTAAGAAATAACAGGAAGAAGTAAGGAAAAACAAGGAACAGGAATGGGAACAGAAATAGTAACAGTAACTGAGAGTAGGACTAGGAATGGAGTTATATTGGAGTAATCCAGAGAAGATGAAGTAAAACTAAGATAGTACTTAACTGAAATAAAGATAGGACTTGAAATGGAATAGAATGGAGTAGAAGTGGAGGCTGGGGGAGTATGTACCAATGAAAAGGCAGAAAGCATATATGTGTAGCTGGGGTGGGATAGAATAGTGACAGAGAGCTAAAGTTGTCTGGAGGGGAGTCAAAGAGCTAGATTGACTTACTAGGTGCAAGGACCAGTTATAAGCCAGGTTGGAATTGGATTGAAGGTATGGGATATGACAATTATAACAATTAGAAAATACCATTATTGTATTTTCTTCCACTTCATTTCAATTCTATTTTAAAACTCTTTTAACTCTTTAGGGGAAATCTAATACTCAACAAGTCTTCTTTTAAGGTATCACCAGAGATATTCATTTGTTATAGTCATGGTCATTCCCAGTTTTCTTCAGCTCTGAGGTATTGTTATCCTCATTTATAGTGTACTTGATGCTTCTGTCACTTATACTCCAGTTTTTCTCTCAAGTGACATAATGTGCAGAAATTTGTCTAATGAGTATTTACCCCTACTATTGACACTTAACCTTCAGTTCTTTCTCTTGAGCAACATGGTGCACTGGAGATAGTTACCTCTGTTGCTGGTGCTTGACTTCCAACTCTCTCCCTTAAGTGGTATACTATAGGGGTTAGTGCCTAGTGGTGGATCTTAAGGCTGTTGTCAGGCCATGCTTACCATGAAGTTATTGTTAGTGTGTAACAAATGCTTTTTATTGTTATCATTGTCACTTGACTGCCAATTCATTCCTTTAAGTGGAGCTATAACATGAATATAAGGTATATTTGCTTGACTTTTGACTAACTGCCCATTATGGGCTTTGTATATGTGTGTTATATTCCAGACATTTGAATCCATTTCTAATCCCTTCAGCAAGTCTCTGCTTAGCTAATGCCTCAGTACTTGCACCTTAGCATTGCCTGCCAGCCTCTCTGACTTCCTGATTCTTCTTCATGCAACTCTAGTTGCAACTCTGACCCTCTAACTGTCATATCCTATACCTCTGATCCAATTCCAACCTAGCTTACAACTAGTCCTTATATTCAGTAAGCCAATCTAGCCCTCTAACTCCCCTTCAGGCAACTCTGGCTCCCTGTCACCATTTCATTTGATCCCAGCTACACTTGTACACTTTCTGCCTTCCCATTAGTATATGCTCTTCCAGCCCTCCATTTCTGCTCTGCTCTATTCCATTTCTAGTTCTATCTCTGTTCCCAGTTAAGTACTACCTTAGTTTCACTTTGCCCTCTCTAGATCACTTCACTATAACTCTATATCTAGTTACTATTCCTGTTCTCAATTTCTGTTCCTTATTCCCTTACTTCTTCCTGTCAATATTCAGTTTCAGCCTGACATAATTGAATGTTTGTCTTTCCTGACATCTCCATTGATTTCTTAGATACTTAGACATCTGCTTCACTTCTGACTTTGCATCTGTCTCACTTTGCTACACTCTTAGATAGTTCTGCTTCCCTAAGGTATAAGTACTGTAGTCCTGTATCTTGTACCTCAGTATGAATATTGACATAAATACCCTTGTCTTGTCATTGTCCTCACTCTAGCTAAGCTACCTAGCTTACCCCTTAATCCTCTAAAGTACTCTGAAGAATCTTTGGGGCTGAGTAATATCCTCAAAGAAATTATAAGGCCCCACTCTTATAACTAGGCCTGGCTCTTCTTATTTTGCCTGGTTCCCCCATGTTAAGTGTCAAGAATACCCTCCCCTCCATGACTAATCCCTCTGTAAATTGGAACATCATGAAGTGCAAGGGCATACCACATAAGGTAAAGCTGAGTCCCTTCTAACCAGCACAATCCATCTCAACCCTTTGCTGGAGATCTTCAGATCTTTTGGAAAACCTCTGGAGTTTATGCCCAGGTTATGCTGGTATAGCAAGAAGAGTATAGGTTTTAACAGTATATTTGAACTCATACTTGCACTTTTACACTGCTATGTCACATAAGAATCAGCTTAGGCTGTATCTTGATCTCTAACTCCAACTTACCCACATGGGCTATGCACATGAGGGTAATTCCTCAGGACCTCCAGGACTTCTGAGCATTCCTGGAATCTAGATCAATTTCTTATGCTAACTGTTAGATTATGACCATCCATAACCTTATTATGACTCTGCACTCTTCTGAGCACCCTGACCCTCAAGTTGGCCTATCCTCCTTATGACACAGGTCCCTTACCACTTTTGACCTTCTAAGCCTCTCTAAACCACTCTGACTTTCCATAATATCAGTTACTGGCCCCAGTTGCTTGAGATACATATGTCTAGATTCAACTTTTAACTTCTGACCCTGGCATTTTCCTGTTCACTACTCCAGGCTTTTCAGAGCAGCTATAACTCTCTCCTATTATACAGCATTACCAGTCCTCATGGACCCTTAAATGCAGTTTAGATTATAGTTGCCTACCCACAAGCACCATTCCCTTCTGTTTTTCCTGTACCTTTCCAGTAGCTGACTCAGACCCTCTGACACTTTATTGTCATCTGGCAATCCTTGATGGAAAACCACTTTATGTCACTTCAGACCATTTCTGACCACCTCCTTATGCCTAGACCTTGCCATTGTAGTCTAAGCATTTCTCTAGCCATTTTATAGCCTCTTTCTTGACAAGTTACTCAAGGATTATCAATAGGCTGTCACCACCCTCTCACATCTGTTCTCTACTCCTAGGTAATTCATTTCCAGCAGTTGGTCCTAGCTTTTTAAAATCTTGTTTTCTAAGCATGACAAGTTTACTAAATCTGAGCACCTTGTTTCTCTGATCTCTGATACTGCATTTTCATGCACTTCCAATCATTACAATTTCTTATTGGGTTTCTAGCCCTGCTTAGGATTTGGAAGCCCAATACTTCAATTCCACTCCACCTGTTTTCATTTCTCTTTAAACTCTTCCCTTTTCCTTTGTTTTGGCCTCTTATGCTCAATCTATCAGATCTTTACACACTCTATAAAGACTGTTGGATTCACTCTGTTGATGCTTAGCATTACCCTCTACTGGATGATTTGTGTTCACTGATTCTAGAACATCACTAACTTACCTACTGTGGTCTATTGACCCTGGATATTGAGTAGTACCTCATTTGTTCACTAAATAACACATGCCAGTACCCCATGCACCCCCTATAGCTCCATACCACTCTGGTCTTAGCTAACTCTGACCCCAAACCACAGTTTTTTCATCTTTTCCTGGTAGTTATGACTTTATTGCCTAGAGCATGGTAGTCTGGTTGCATTACTCTGCCTTTTATGGTAGGACAGTTTCATCTGTTAATATGCCTCCCAGAAAGACACCTCTGCCCATCTCCAACCTTTTCCATGCTTGTAGCATCTGACCCTTTATTATAATTTGTTCTTTGGCATTTCTGCCACCTGTTCCTTTATCCTGGCAGTTCTTGAGGTATACTTACCTTTTTGACCAACAAGGCTTCAAAAGTACCATCTTTTTTCCTCTGCACTCTGACATGCTCACTGCATTTGTCTCACATGTCCAAAGTCTTCTTGCTCTCTTTAGATATCTCTATCTCTTTCTGTTTTTCCAGAAAACTCACCATTCCATCATGACTGCACTATGATTACCCTTTCTTCCTCTACTTGCAGTTGATTGAGATTTGTTTCAGTTCCCTTGTTGTTTCCTGTTGGCACCTGCTTGGATTTCCATTTCCATTTGCTCCCCAGCTTTCCTGTTCTTCTGACCTTGTTTTTAGGAGATTCCATTCTGGCCCCTTTATGATATTCTCTATTCCTCTGACCTTTTGCTGAGTGCCCTTCACACTCTCTACTTCTATTCTGGGAATACTTTGTTTCTCAGAATTTTCTCCACACCTCTCTATTCTCTCAAATTTCTGCCCAGGGATTTCTCTGCTTTTCAGGCCTGGTTTTCTGATAACTCTGTTCCTACTCACAGGTCTTCCATTACCTTTTTGCTCTGTTGTCTTGAACCCTGCCTTTTTATTTCCCTGGATATTTCTTTTCCTCAGGATATTTCTGCTCTTCTGTATCTTCTGGAAATCCTGCTTATTTCTCCAGAACCTCCTCCAAACCCCTCTATTGTTCTCTGCTTTCTGCCCTAGGAATCTCTTGCTCTTCTGACCTTGTTCCTGACAACTCCATTGTCTCTTGCCTTAAGTTCCCTTTTTCTATCCAGGAACCTGTCCTTTTATTTCCCTGGGTTTTCTTTCTCCTTGAAACCCTTCTGCTCTTCCTGTCTCCCCTGGGAATCCATCTTTTTTTTCCATTCCTTTGATTGGCCTTTGCACCTTTTCTTCACCTTTCTGGGTATTTCTGAATCTCTTTTGCTTCATGCCTTGCACTGCCTCTGCCCTCTTTTCCATCCTATTTCCTTGTCAATAATAGGATGTTAACCTTGAGGAGGGGATAGCATCTAGTGATCACACTAGTAACTGCTAATTATATCTAGCAGTCTGCAACCTACCAGTTATCTAGCACTTATGCCCTTCTCTCAGTTCCATTACTCACCTCTCTGACCTCCCTTTGTTTCATCTCTGCTCCTTTCCACTGCAGTAACTAGTATACCACCTTGTCAACTGCCTGTTATACACCATGCCAATGGATCAACTCTGCTCCATCTCTGGTGCAACTCCAGTTGCTTTCATGCTATAAGCTACATATTTCCTGATTTTCTTTATCTCCATCCCTTCCTATCTAATGTTGATTACAACTTTACCTATGTTAACTCTGTAATATTCCAATACAACTCCATAGTTCCTCTGATCTCACTTTCTATTCCTGTTCCTTTTTTCCTTGCCTCTTTCTGTTATTATTTAGTTTCAGTTTGACATTCTTTGATATTGTCTCCTCTAATATCTCCATTCATATCCAGGATGCATTGGCACCTGCTTTGCTTATGAGACAACTCCCTTCATATCTCCATTCCTTCTTTAGATAATCTGCTTCTTCAAGATATAAGTATAGTAGCTCTGTATCTTGTACTGGAGTTGGAATATTGACCATAATGCAACATTACAATCATCCTTGATCCCCTTTTGCTTCATAACTTGATGTTGTATTCTACACTAAGTCTCATAACTTGTCTCATAACTTGATGTTATACCCCTTGGTGGAAAAGCCCTATGGCTTACCCTGAATCTCTGACCCTTTTTCAATCCCTCCATAAATCAGGGCACTTGGTACTAGCATAAGGGTACATCATATATGATGAAGCCAAGCTCTATTCACTCCAGAGTACATTGCAGTTTATAACACTGCCCCTATCTCCAATTACCCCCAACTCCTCCCTGAGTAGTAACTAGGCCTTATCTATATCATCTATTTCCCTACTTACCACATCAGGCTCAACTCTCTCTCCTTGCTGCAGCACACAAATAAAGTGCAATTTCTAATCAGCATATAGTTTGCTTGTGTTATATAGGGGAGGTAAGATCAATAAGCAACCCTCAGCATAACACCCACTCCTTCAGATTCTCTCTAACCTCCATTCTGCAGTGCTCCTGCTCTGCCTCAGCCTTGAGATCATCTGCAATGACCTTTGGGCCTCCTGCCACAATATAGCCTGCTCAGTGGCCTTTAACTAGCTTAATTTGGACCAGATCACAAAAAAGCTTATTTTGCTCCATTAGCCCTGCACAAAGACAGCCCCTGACCTTGCAAATGGTGTCAGTAACTAAGTGATTTCCCATAGGCTCTAATCCCCCACCTTTCCTGACTGCAGGATTTCTGGGTTGCATCTGCTCCATCCCTTTGATCCCTTCTTCCAAGCCTCCAGTCCCAGACTCCTGTCCTTTCAATAAACATACATCAGAATTCCAAGCCAATACCATGTGGCTGGCTATTCTCCTCCTCCTATGTTCCAGATCCTTGGCTTGTATCAGGCCTACTCTATCATGGAAACAAGAAGTGAGTTATTTATCAGACCAGTATTGGAGTTTGCCAAATAAAAACATCAGGATTGAGATATGTTTTCAACATTTCTGCTCTCTCTGCCAGCTTTATCAGAACCCAACCTGACTCCAATTTAGCTTCAACTCCTAGCTGCACAATGAACTGTCTCACTGGCAATTAGCATGTTTTAGTTTTCTTTGAAGATGAGAAACCTTCTTTAACCCTGTTTCTCTTTACCCCAGATTCAACCCTCTCCTAACAATTGTTTTGGATTTTGTTTGACTATTTGGCTCTAGTCTAATTTCTGACCTTCTCTCCAGTAGTCTTTCCAAAGCCCCCAGGGCTCTCCACTTCTGTCTCCCTTATTTCCTTTTCAATTTCCCTGATCCTGTTTTAGAATCACTATTCTGACATCTGTCTCTAATCTTGTCTCTCTAGAGTACTCAGTTAATTCTTCTGTTTCCTTCTTGATTGTTCTTTTGTTCTCTCTATTACCCCATGACTGCCCAAGGTACCACTTGCCTGGTCATGAGACTTCATTATGATAGGTTATCTTGCAATCTGCAGAAACTTTATTTTTCCAAGCTTATTCTGACCTTCCTCTAAAAACTTGTTCACTTAAGTATTTAGAAGATCCCTTGTATAGTTGGTTCTTGTTCTCTTATCTAGTCTATCCTCAATCCCTTCAAATCTTTCCAACTTCTGACCTCTGTTTATAAAGATACTAACTAGAGTTATTGTTCTACAACACTACCCTAGTATTATTACATCTTTATCTTGCTCTCCCTTCATTCCCTTTTGAACTTCTGCCCCCAATTCTGCCATCTTTCCTGTTACCTCATCCTCTTCTCTGTCCTCCAGCCCACTCTCCATATTCTCTCTGCTTACCTTCCACATGGGATTCAAGATGTTGACCAGCCACACTAGCAGCCAGTTCTTCTGCCTTACCTTCCACACCATCCTGCCATTCACCTCTCATATGGCCACTGCTAGCAGGTGATAGCTCTCTGCCACCTGCTCAATACCCCTTTTTGCTTCCTCTAAACATATCCTCTTTTTGGGCTACTCTTTCTTCACATCCCTCTATTGCCACTTTCACACCAGTTTCTTCTTCTCTAGGCAGTTATATCTTGCCTTTGCCTCTTGGCAGGCCAGGCACAATATGGACTTCCCCACATCCACCTTATACTCCAGCCCCCTATTCTCACACCTCCAGCACACTGGTGCCTTCTTTGCCCACTATTTCCCCTTGTCATTACTAGGCCCTACCTGGGTCTATACTTACACTGCCTGTTGCCCTGGAATTACCTTGCCCTAATACAAATAAAATGCAAACTTACCTTTTTCTGGACAGCCTTCTCTGCTTGCCTGACTCTCTTCACCTCCTCAGCTCTCCTTTAGGCAGCCTTCTCCACTATCTTCTAGGCCTTTTCTGCTCTTCTCCACTCTTCTTCTTTCCTTGCCTTTGCATGCCTCTTGTGCTCAGCATATTTGGCATTGCTTAATATCTTATTATTGTTAGTAAGCTCTGTAAGCTGCTCTTCCATCCAGCAATGTCTTTGAATGTGAACATGTTGTTGTAACAAAAAAAAGAGTTGCCATTAAAGCAACTGTTTTTATTTATGAGCAAGCTGAAAACTCCAATCTTTCACCCCATTGTTACTAAACAAGGTCATGTGCTCATTACTTTCACACCATTCTGCTTGATCACCCCATTATCACTGATACTGGGTCACATGCCCATCCCCACACTATTTCAGATTTTGTGCCAGTATCCTCCATACTCTGGGCCAATGGCCTTCAAGGGTTCAGGCCTAAGGGGGAAATACTGTCATATCTCATATCTCCAATCCAATTCCAACCCAGCTAATAACTGGTTCTCACACCCAATAAGCCAATCTAGCCCTCTGACTTCTTTTTAGGTAACTCCAGCTCCCTGTCACCATTCTATTTCACCCCAGCTATACTTGTACACTTTCTGCCTTTTCATCAGTACATGCTTTCCTGGCCCTCTGCTTCCACTCTGCCCTATTCCATTTCTAGTTCTATCTCTGTTCCCAGTTAAGTACTACCTTTGTTTCACTTTGTCCTCTCTAGACCACTCTGCTATAACTTCATATCTAGTTACTATTCCTGTTCTTGATTCCTGTTCCTTGTTCCCTTACTTCTTCCTGTCAACATTCAGTTTCAGCCTGACATGATTGAATGTTTGTCTTCCCTGACATCTCCATTGATTTCTTAGATACTTAGATATCTGCTTCACTTTTGAGTTTGCACCTGTTTCACTTTGCTATACTCTTAGATAGTTCTGCTTCCCTAAGGTATAAGTACTGTAGCCCTGTATCTTGTACCCCAGTATGAATATTGACATAAATACCCTTGTCTTGTCATTGTTCTCACTTCAGCTGAGCTATTTAGCTCACCCCTTAATCCTCCAGAGTACTCCAGAGGACCTCTGGGGCTAAACAATATCTTTAAAGAAATCATAAGGCCTCACTCTCATAACTAGGCCTCACTCTCCTCATTTTGCCTGGTTTTCCCATGTTGAGTGTCAAGAATACCCTCCTCTCCATGACCAATCCCTTTATAAATTGGAATATCATAAAGTGCAAGGGTATACCACATAAGGTGAAGCCAAGTCCCTTTCAACCAGCACAACCTATCTTGATTCTTTACCAGAGATCTCCAGATCTTCTGGAAAACCTCTGAAGTTTAAGCCTGGATTATGCTGGTATAGCAAGAAGGGTATAAGTTTTAACACTGACTTCTTTTGATCCAGTTCTGATCTAGCTTATGCTTGGTCCTTGTACTCAGTGCTTGCCAAAACTACACTAGCTCCTTGATTCTCCTCTATGAAACACCAATTCTCTGACACCTCTTTCATTGCTCTAGCTTTTTTGAAGCTACTCTGTTTTTTTTCCACCTTTATTCCAACTTTGGCTTTGCTTTTTGACCTATGATTTCTGCTCATCACTTTAGTTCTTGCTCCAGCTTCTCCAAAGCTACTCTGCTTTAACTCCACTTTAACTCTGCTTTTCTTAACATCAGTTCTTGTTTTCTGTTTTATTTCAGCTTTATATCCAACTGCTGTATTATAATAACACCTGTTGTCAGTCACTCTTAGATATCTTTGATTCCATTTTTATTGGTCTCTAGAAGATGATGCTTCATGTTTCACTTTTCTGACAACTCCTGATACATCTTCATTTATATTCAGGTTACATTGGTATCTGCCTTCACTTCCAAGATAACTCTCTTCATATTTCCATTTCTTCTTTAGATAATCTGCTCCTCCAAGGTATAAGTATAGTAGTTCTGTATCTGGTACCTTAGTTTGAATATCAATAGAAACATCCCATGTTCACATCTGTTTATTCTTACTTTGACTAAGCCCTTAGGCTCACTCTAACTCTCCAGGTTACTCTGGAGTTTTCAATATTAAGTCATTATATTAATATTATGGTGTCAGATGATATATGACTTTTCCTAACCCTAACTAGCCTGCCTTGAGAGGATGCAAGCAGTTTCATTGTTGGATTCAGATTGAATAGAGGAAGAAGAATAAAGTATACTCAGGGTAGCAATGCCTGAGGAGTTATTGCACTAGTATTTAGATAAAGCCCTTTATATAAGAGCTATCTAGAAGTGAACTAAGATGGTATGGATAACAAAGTGGTCAAAGCTAAGGGCTAAGTACTGTATCTCACTAAGTATTTATATCTATTCTAGATGCACATGGACTATTTCTGGGATATAGGGTAATATTAAATATGGAAAGTGGGCATAGAGCATGCTAATTGTGAATATGACCAATGGGCCATGCAGAAGGGGTATATATAAAGAGACTATGTAGAATGGAAGTGTTAGAGTTTAAAATAAGCAGAGATTAAACCATATCCTTAGCCATAAGGCCAAGAAGATCCCATCTAGAGATCTGTCATGATCATATCTGACCCTTATCTGGATTGAAATCAGATTCATCAGAGATACTATTGGGAGATACATCTGTTATCTGAGATGCTAGATCTAACCATAAGCTGTGACTTAAATCAAGATAGAGAAACTCTAAATAAATAACTCAATTATATTCTAGGATTTGACCTTGTATGGCATAGACTTCTCACAATCATGTGCTTGATCACATGACTCTTGTGCTTCTGAACCTGTCATTCATAACACTATCCTCTCTTCAAGGGCAAGATTCCAGATTGCCAAATGTTTGAATATTTATTTTCTTCTACCAATTATTTGAATACAATTTTGTTGTCACTCTGAAACTCTGAAATAAATAGAAAGAAAAGAAAATGCTTGCATAGGCCAAAAAACTCTGAGGTTTAAAGAGCTTGAAAAATATATCTTTCTTGATTATTTCTTTAAACTCCTGTGTCATCCTTTGTTACTTGATAATATCTTCTTCTAGAAGAGAGATTCACTACATTCACCTATTATCTCTACTATTCCCTTTTCAGATTTCATTGTTCCAATGAAATATATATTGAAGTGAGCATGCAATCTTGATAAAACAATTACTTTTTTTTGGAAAAAGTTTGATAAATTTTAACTTGAATCTTCCAGAAATGAATACTCTTGTTGCTTTTCAGTATGGACTAGTATGTTTTAACTAGTCCCTTGCTTCAACAATATCTCAAATCAAATAAATAACTGAGTGATGGATTGTTGAATAAATAAGGATATTAGAATATCTGAAAAATGATCTAGAAGTTTGATAATGCAGCTTCTTGCATTACTGCCTCTGAAAACTCTAAAAATAAACACTTTAAAGTCATGCTTAGGACTTGACCTATAAAAGACTCTAATCTTGACAACTTTCTTGAACTTTTTATCATAGAGATGCATCTGATTACTATCATATTCCATACCTTCAACCTAATTCTGACTTAATTCTAACCTGGCTTATGACTGGTCCTCATATCCAGTAAGCTACTCTAGCCCTCTGACTCCCCTCCAGGCAACTCCAGCCCTCCATCACCCTTCCAGTCTACTCCAGTTATGCATGTATGCTTTCTACCCCTTTATTGGTATATGCTCCCCTAACTCTCTGCTCCCACTCCACCCTATTCCATTTTCAGTTCTATCTCTGTTCCAGTTAAGTACTACCTTAGTTCCATTTCATCTTCTCTGGACCATTCCAGTATAACTCCATTACTAGTCTCACTTTCCATTACTGTTACTATTACTATTACTATTACTGTTCCTTGTTTCCCCTTATTTCATCCTGTCACCCTTCAGTTTCAGTCTAACATGATTGAACATTGTCTTTCCTGACATTTCCATTCATTTCTTAGATATTTAGACATCTGCTTTGCTTCTGAGTTTGCACCTGTCTCACTTCACTACACTTCTAGATAGTTTTGCCTCTCTAAGGTATAAGTACTGTAGTCCTGTATCTTGTACCTTAGTATGAATATTGATATAAATACTCTTTTGTTATTGTCCTCACTTTAATTGAGCCCTTAGGCTCACTCTGACTCTCCAGGTTACTCCAGAAAACCTCCAGGGTCAAGTGATATCCTTGAAGGAGTTGAAAGGTCCCATCTCCATAACTAGGCTTGACTCTCCTCATCCTGTCTGTCCCTCTTGTTGAGTGTCAAGACAGTCCACTTCCCCATCTTCAACATTTATGTAAATCAGGACACCAGAAAGTGCAAGGGTGCACCATATAAGGTGAAGTTGAGTCCTGTTTAATTAACCAACCCTTTCCAAATCCCTCTGGAAGTCTCCAGACATCCCTGGAGTTTCTGAAGTATGACCTTTCCTTAGGTTCATGCACCACTAAGGTGCTAAAACCTGACCTTTGCTCTTTAGAAACAAGGATTTCATTTAGAATGGACATTGGTATATATTTTAACAGTTTATTTATACTTAGTATAAGTTTTAACAATTACCTTCTGACTTTTTTCACTTGCAATTACTTGAGTACTATCTTAACTAAAATCTTCTTCTGAATCTACATCATAGTTTGCAGTTATTGTGGACTAAGGGTTTCTCAAAAGTACTTATAACACTGAAACAGTTTAATGTCTTGCTTAGAACTCCTGTGACTCAAATACTAAATTTTTCAGTTACTTGCCTAGATAACTAACTGCTTTCATATGGAGACTAACCACATCTTTATTAGCTTTTGCTTACTTAACCTTTCTTCTCATCTAAAACTGTCATATTCTATACCTTTAATCCAATTCCAACCCAGCTTACAACTGATCCTCACATCTAGTAAGCCAATCTAGTCCTCTGACTCCTCTTCAGGCAACTCTAGCTGTCTATTACCATTCCATTCCACTCCAGCTATACTTGTACACTCTCTGCCTCTCCATTAGTATATACTCCCCTAGCCCTCCACTTCTACTCCACCCTACTCTGTTTCTTATTCTATCTCTGTTTCCAGTTAAGTACTATCTTAGTTTTACTTCACTATCTCTGGACCACTCTGCTAAAACTCCATATCTAGTCCTGCTCTCAGTTACTAACTATTCCTGTTCTTATTCCTGTTCCTTGTTTTCCCTTGCTTCTTTCTGTTAACATTCAGTTTTAGTCTGACATAATTGGACATTGTCTTTCCTGACATCTCCATTTATTTCTTAGATACTTAGATATCTGCTTTGCTTCTGAGTTTGCACCTGTCTCACTTTGCTATACTCTTAGATAGTTCTGCCTCTTTGAGATATAAGTACTGTAGCCCTGTATCTTGTACCTTAGTATGAATATTGACATAAACACCCTTGTTTTGTTGTCATCCTCACTCTAGTTGAGCTATCCAGCTCACCCCTTGACCCTCTAAAGTACTCTGGAGAACCTCCAGAGCTAAGTTATATCCTTAAAGGAATTGTAAGGCCCCACTTCTCTAACTAGACTTAACTCTCCTTGTTTTGCCTAGTTCCCCCATATTGAGTGTTAAGAACATCCTTCTCTCCATGACCAATCACTTCATAAATTAGAACACTGTGAAGTGCAAGGATGTACCATATAAAATGAAGCCAAGTCCTTTTCAACCAGTATAATTCATCTCAATCCTTTGCCAGAGACCTTCAGATCTTCTGGAAACCTCTGGAGTTTAAGCCCAGGTTATGCTGGTATAACAAGAAGGGTATAAGCTTTTCACAGTTTATGCTGGTTTTAATGAAAACTCTAAAACAATAGTTTAAAGACTTTTCAGTCCAATCTTGCATTATGATCTTCAAATTCATTCAGATAACTTCTGATTATCTTCTTATTCTATGTTCTGTGTGAGGGTATCAAGAGACTCCTTGTAGCTACTTGCATCTGCTTCATTTCCTGCAAAGAATAGATCCACAGATAAATGGCATTCTCTTTATGATTTTAATGAATTGACTTTCATATCTTTTTAGATTGAACTCTTGATCACTTTGCTAAATCCTTGTCAAAATACTTGTCAACTTTCCTTGTTGAATACTTCATTGCTCTTTAATGCCCAATTAACAAAACACTGAGATGGCACTGCAATATCTTCTTCAACTTGTACTCATCAACTTTTTTCCTAGAATTACTTTTGATAATGCAGATGTAGAACTGCCTCTGATAGTTTTAAATCATTTCAGATTCTTCTGAACTTCCTTGCAACACTTTCTACTCAGAGAACAAGTCTCCTTTTATCTGACATCACTCAATTCTCTCTGAAATGATTTTCTTCAACTGTTTCTCTTCATGTCCACAGTAAATACTTATCAACTCTGAAAAGAAAACCTCCAAATTATTTTCTTCATCTGGTAATTTCCTCTATAGCTTAACCAAGCATCTTAAACTTCTTCATCCCCTCTTTAGGGATGTCTTCTATTGGATAGACTTCTTTGACAATCTTCATGTGGTCAAATGATGGATTAAACCATTCAAACTTCTTGATAGAACTCTTTTAATAATGTTCTTGCACTTGATCTTGCTTTTCTAATTTTCTGTGAATAAAACTCCTTTCAACTTCAAGAGTAAATCATCAAATATCATCCTCCCTTCAGAATTCAGATCCCTAATGATTTTGTCAACAACCTTCCTATCCTGACAGTGAGTCATTATCATTGATCTTTTCAGAATCTTCCAAAATCTTCTCCACAGTACTTGCTTTGCTTCTTTCTACATTTACTTGTGCAAGAAAATAAACTCTCTACTTTTGTCTGCATACTTGAAGACTTTCTTGATCTTTCTGTTACTACCTTTCTACTCATCAAGGACCTAGATGTATTCTTAACTTTTGTCTGATTTCACATACTCAAAAACTCTGATAGTTTAATGTTATTTTTGACCATAATAGATTATAGTTATTGTAGACTGTTTTTCTTCCTTCACCAAGCATTGAATTGACTATTTTGATCAGAGTAAACCTTCTCATATCCTTCCAGCTAGCTAGATGTCTTTACCAGTCATGGTCATTGATTTTCCAACCTAAATCTTGTACTCAGTTTCAGAAATATGTTTTTGTTTAAAATCATCACAGACTAAAAACCTGTAAACAAAAACTTCCACTGCATAGATTGTTCTTGGACCTTTTTCAATTCTTTCTTATCCAAGGCTTTCCTGATTATCTTTATTGAACTTTCTTTTCTGCTGCTTCTGTTTCTATTCTTCAGTCTTCCTTAACCAGCTTGACAAACTGGCCAATGAAATACAATCTTCAAACAACCACCTTCATCAATAATTGCCCAAAGTCTAAAATAAATGAGTAGACTTCTACTTTTTTTTCCAATAATCTATGTTTTTAATACTCTTCAAAGTCAATAATTGACAAATAAGCTTGTTAATGTTTCTTTTAACTTGTACAGCAGAGGTTTCCAATTTATGCAATATAATATTGAATGAGAGAATTTGAGTAATTTCCCACAACTTGAACTAACTTGACTTTTTCTCTACTACTTTTAGTTTGCAGCTAAGTCTTTCACAGAGGTACTTGTCTACATGATTTAATAAATGACAAACTAGCTTGATAGACAAATTGCTATATGATGGTTTGGTGATTTTCAATTTCAATGTAAGAGTTTACAACACCCACAAACAGCAGCAAGAAAAAGATGGTGCTAGATGTTATCAGATATGAACCACAGTAGCCAAAGGGCTTGCATTCACATGACAGATGATTCAAGGCATCCCCTAGATCTAAGAATAGAGATAGACAGTTTTAAAATGTATCTAGATTCTAACAGAGTTAGATTCTAAAACACAACTAGACAATATGTTGACTTTTCTAATCCTAACCCTTGGGGAGTACCTTCCTAATGCTGCTGCTATCTGGCTTTTGTGCTAGTGGCCAGGAACTAGGCATGATGAAAAGAAAGTGAGAGCCAAGACATTTAAAAAGTGCTAATAGGCTAAGAGCCAAAGGAGTAACAAGCCAATATCTGTGCCAGTAAAACTAAACCTAGACTCAAGTGAGCAAGACTGGGGAATCCCAGCTTGCCTACCCTTGCCTTTATATATTCCAAGGTAAAGTGCATGGACCATGCTGACTAGTACAGAAACTACTTAATTAGGGAATGCCCTAAACCCTGGGTTAATAGATAAGGAAACAATAAGGGAAAAGCATGGAGTAGAGATTAAAAGTATGGCAGGATACCATGTGGATGTGGGAGAATAGAAGAGAAGTATCTAGGAAATAAATGCAGGGTCAGAGGTGCTTGCACCATGAGGACAGAGATCTCTGCCACAGATGCATCTAAGATCCTAATCTAGATCCAGATCCAGATCTCAGATATGATCCATGGAGATAAGACTGGTGGGCAGTTCCAGGGAAGATTCCAGGAAGATCCATGTCAGGTGACTAATGATCACATGACCACTGCTAAGGGAAAGGAATAATAAATACTCTTAAAGAAAACAGATCATAGACTAGGGTTAAGCTTAAAATGGGGTGTCTTGTGCATGATCATGTGATGTCATGTGACTGGTTCTAGTGCTGGAGTGTCATTTTGTAACAGATTCCCCAGAATGTTTTACAAAGAGTTGCTTAGCTTCCTAACAACCTTAAATAGGTCAAAACCTAACATGTGTTCTTTACATGAGGGCTGATGCTACTGCTGAATAAGATGAACCTATTCTAATCCTAACCCCACCTAAGGGTGCTTCTTTTACTAAGTGAGCTTTTGTGGCTAGTGGCCCTAACTAGGCAAGTGTGAAAGGAAAGGATGAGCCTAATTAAGACTGTAAAGGGACAAGCCCCAGCCAGGCCTTAAGAAAGAACCTCCAAGGAATCACTTGTGAAAGTTTAAGGCATAAGTGACAAAGACTAAAGAGCTAGCCCTTTATACTCTTGCCTTTATATATTGTACTACTAGGCTGCTGACTAATACAATGGACTACTAATCAGGGAATGCCCCAAATTCTGGACTAATAGATAAAAACAGAAATAAGAATAAAGCATGAATTAAAAATAAAGAAGTGCCAGCAAAGAGCAGGCATGAATATAAAGAAAGAATAGAAGAGAAGGATTCTATGGAAATAAAAGTGCAGGGTCAGGGGTGCTGCACCCATGAGGACAGAGATCTCTGCCACAAATGCATTTAGAGTTCAGATCCAGATCTAAGATGGGATTCATAAAGATAGATTGTTATAATGTACTTTTTCAATTTTTACTTTTTTGACATTTTCCTCTCACAACTGTAGCTCTTCATGTTGTCATATTACATGACCTTTTTCACACTTTCACTTTTCACATCTTCACCTTTTTTACCTTTTCACTATTTCACTATTTCACTTCTTCACATGTCACAGGTCTAGAGCAATCTAGAATCTAATGTCATGCCTCATTGTTTCTTGCTGTATTTCTATTTCCCCACTTTTTTTCTGCTATTGGTTGAATTACTGTACAATACTTTAGGGCCAGCACCATTTACATGATCTGTGCACATACTATAGCAATATAAAAGAAGGTCAGCTCAAGCCTGGATTTTCCCAGTCTTACACACTTGAATCTTCCAGTTCTACAAGTCCCTTGGCTTTTACTTTTTTATTTTTCTTTTGTCCAATTCTGGTGCTTCTATATTCAAAAGCACTACTCAGGACTTAGTTAGCACATACCAAAAAGGTGTTAGGTTTTAGGTCAATGCATTAGCAGTTGCATTTCATAGATGGAGGGTAGTCCCTGGGAAGATCCAGGGAAGATTTATGTTGGGTAACTAACTATTACATGACCACTGCTAGAAAAGGGAATAATAAATACTTTTAAAGAATTGGAACCACAGACTAGAGTTAAGCTGAAAAAGGGTTGTTTTGTACATGATTACATGATGTCATGTGACTGATTCTAGTGCTGCAAGTGTCACTTTATAACAAAACCTTTTAAGAACTTGCTTAGATTCTAAAGTCAGTCTGTGAATACAGAATGAATGAAATGGGATGGTTTTAATTTGCTAGTGGAATATTTTTTTTTCATTATGATTCCACTAAGGCATTGTCAATAGGCTCAAAGTAAATCAACAGATTGCACCCAGTCAAGTAAAGGTAGCTTTGACCAAGTATTACAGTATTAGATGATATATAACTCTTTCTAACCCTAACTAGCCTGTCTTAAAAGGGTATAAGTGGTTTTATTATCAGATTTGGATTGAATAGAGGGAAAAAAACAAAGTATACTCAGGGTAGCAATGCCTGAGAAGCCATTGCACTAGTATTCAGAGAAAGCCCTTTATTTGAAAGCTATCTAGGAGTAGACTAAGACAGTATGGATAATAAAGTGGTCAAAGCTAAGGGCTAAGTACTGTATCTCACTAAGTATTTATATCTATCCTAGATGTGCACAGACCATTCCTGGGATATAAAGTAATACTAAATATGAAAAGTGGGCATAGGGTATGCTAACTGAGAATATGACCAATGGGCCATATGGAAGAGGTGTATATGAAAAAACTATGTAAAATGAAAGTGTCAGAGTTCAGAGTAAGCAGAGATTAAATCATATCCTTAGTCATGAGACTAAGGAGATCCCATTTAAAGATCTGCCATAATCTCATCTGACCCTCATTTAAATTAAAATCAGATTCATTAAAAATACTATTAGGAAATGCATCTGTTATCTGAAATACTAGATTCAACCATAAGCTATAATCCAAATCAAGACAGAGAAACTTTAAATAAATAACTCAACCATATCCTAGGATTTAACCTTGTATGGCATAAGCTTTTCATGATTACATGCTTGATCACATAACTCTTGTGCTTCTGAACTTGTTATTTATAACACTTAATGTTGATTTGAGATAAGCAACAACTTTACTGTTGTTACTACCCCTATCTGACCTGAGTCTTCTGACTTACTCTGACCTTCCAGCCCTGCTGGAGATTATGACCAGCCTATTTACTACCTTTCTCAAGTCTTAATAACTCTGCTTTTTAAAACTGCACTTGATACTTTTTATCTTATCTGTCTCTCCTGTTGAGCCCTGAGCAAGCTCTCCTCTGCTATTTCCAGCCCTCTGCAAATTGGGATATCAAGACTATGCAAGAGTACACCATATAAGGTAAAGTCAAGTTCTGTTTGATAAAAAATCTGCTACTTAACTACTTGATCATTTTTGGAAATCTCCAGAATTATCTGGAGACCTCCAGAGCTTTCATCTTTTTTTAGTGAACTCCAACCTAGTAGTAGTAGTAGCAGTTGATTCATTTGACTTTCAAGTTTTGACAATATGTATATTTGCTTTATAGCTGCACTTGTTGTCATTGTTAGCTTTACTCTTCCACTTTTTAACCTTATTGGGAATATCTACTGCCTTTATATTGCTCATGGCAACATCTGGACCTTTTTCTTGTGATTTTATCTTATTTGATGTTTATATAATGTACATGGTAGCTGTGTTGGCTTTTTTGACCTCTTTGCCAGCTTATAGCTCTGATTGTTATGAGTCCAGACTAAATCAAGAGGAAACAACCTTGAAGGTATCCATACTAAAGAAAACAAAGAAATGGTAGTCTAGGGAACAGAAACCAAGATAACAAGGAAACAAGAAAATAAGTGCTCTAGACTAGGGAATCAGTCTATATTCTTGCCCTTCTTTATATATTGCTATCTACTATGCGTGGACCAGGCCATGAAAAGTACATAAGGTAGCTAGTATACAGAGAACAAAGCTAAATAAGAAAATAGAGCAAAAGAGAACTAAATAGAAACCAATAGAAGAAGGCAATAAGAAAAAAGCATAATAATAATGAGATATAACATTAGAGAGCTAGACTATAACATCATAAAAGGCTATACTACAATAAAATAAAAGACTAGACCAGGCTAGAATAGAATACATGACATAGAATTATAATAAGATAGAAGAAGATAAGATAAGATAAAAGAAGCAAAAGGGGCTAAAAAGATCCAAATAGAAAATAATACTTAGCTTAGGGTAAAAATGAAAAATAACCCTTAGCTAAGTAGTGCTAGTATATATTACTGGTAACATATTCCATGGGTTGGCTATTGTGCTTACTGGCTTTGTAAGTTCAGTGTACTTTGCATTTAGGCTTGCAATATTAGTGTTATATCCCATACCTTCAACCCAATTCTGACCCTATTCTGACCTGGCTTATGACTGGTCCTTATACCCAGTAAACTACTCTAGCCCTATAACTCCCCTCTAGGCAACTCTGGCCCTCTGTTACCATTCCAGTCTGCCCCAGCTTTGTATAGATGCTTTCTGCCTCTTTATTGTTATATGCTCTCCTGGCCTTCCACTCTCACTCTACCCTATTCCATTTTCAGTTCTATTTTAGTTCCAGTTAAGTACTACTTTAGTTCAACTTTGTCATCTCCAGACTTTCCAGTATAACTCCATCACTGTTTCCACTCTCAGTTACTATTACCTGTATTGTTACTATTCCTGTTCTGTTCCTGTTCCTTGCTTCCCCTTGTTTCATCCTGTTACCCTTCAGTTTCAGTCTGACATGATTGGACATTGTCTTTTCTGACATCTCCATTCATTTCTTAGATATTTAGACATCTGCTTTGCTTCTGAGTTTGCATCTGTCTCACTTTGCTATACTTCTAGATAGCTCTGCCTCTCTGAGGTATAAGTACTGTAGTCCTGTATCTTGTACCTCAGTACAAATATCAACATAAACACCCCCTTGTTTTCATTCTCACTCTGCTCAAGCCCTTGGACTTACTCTGACCCTTCAGATTACTCTGGAGAACCTCCAGAACCAAGTGATACTCTTGAAGGAGTTGTAAGGTCCCACCCCATGACTAGGCTTGACTCTTCTTGTCCTGCCTGTTCCTCTTGTTGAGCACTGAGACAGTTCTCTTTCCCACCTTCAACATTTATGTAAATTGGGATATCAGAAAGTGCAAGGGCACACCACATAAGGTAAAGCCAAGTCCCATCCAATTAACTAACCCTTCCTGAATCCCTCCAGAGGTCTTTAGATACCCCCAGAGTTTCTGAAGTATGATTTTTCCTCAGGTTTATGCACCATTAAGACACTGGAACCTGATCTTTGCCCCTAGCAACAAGGGCTTCAATTAGGAAGGAGATTGGTATACAGTTTAACAATTTAGTAGTATCAGAGATAGGTTTTAACAGTATATTTGTACTCTTACTTGCACTTCTTCAAGCCTTACTTCAAAATCAGCCTTGACTGTCTCTCAACACTCAACTCCAAACCACCTGCATGCTTGGCACACTTACAGGTGATCTTTCCAAAATCTTCAGAACTTTGACCCATTCCCCATGCTATCTGTCAGGATATGACCACCAACAACACCATTACAATCTCATGCTCTTCTAGATATCCAACCCCTAAGTTGATCCATCCTTTACATGACATAAGCCCCTTATCACCTCTGACTTCTGAGCCTCTCTAAGCTACTCTGATGTTCTATGATGCCAATTACTAGTCCCAGTTGCTCAAGATACATGCACCTAAATTCAACTTCTGACTTCTGATCCTGGCATTCCTCTATTTCCAACTCTAGGCTCTCCAGAGCAACTAACTCTCTACTATTATACAGCATCACCAGTTCTCATGGATCTTCAAATGCAGTTTAGATTATGGTTGCCTATTTATGAGTACCACTCCCTTTGTTTTTCCCCACTCCTTTCTGGTAGCTGACTCTGGCTCTCTGACACTTTGTTGTTACCTGGTAATCCTTGATGGAAAACCACTCCATGTCACTCCAGACCATTCTGATCAATTTCTCATGCCTAGATCTCACCATTACAGTCTAAGCATTCCCTAGCTGTTTCCTGGCCCCTTTTTTGACAAGTCACTCCAGAATTATCAATAGGCAGTTATTACCCTCTTGCATCTGTTCTCTACTCCTAGGTGACCCATTTCTGGCAGTTGGTCCTAGCCTATTGAGACCCAATCTCTGAAGTATGACAAGTCTATTAAACCTATACCCCTTGTCTCTCTGATTTCTAACACCACACTTCCATGTACTTCTGATCATTATGATCTTCCATTGGGTACCTCATTCTATTTAGGATTTGGAAGCCCCAATACTCTGACCCCCTTTCACCTACTCCTGCTTCTTTCTAACATTTTCCCTTTTCCTTTGATTTCATCTCATCTGCTCAAGCCATTGGATCCCCACATATCCTACAAAGACTGTTGGATTCACTCTGTCAATGCCTAGCATTATCCTCTGCTAGATGGTTTATATTCACTGATTCTAGAACACCACTAACTCACCCACTATGGTCTATTGACTTCAGGTATTGAGTAGTATCTTGTTTGTTTACTGGATAACACATGCCAGTACCTTATGTACCCCCATAGCTCCATACCACTCTGGTCTCAGCTAACTCTGATCCCAAACCACAGTTTTTTCATTATTATCTGGTAGTTATGACTCCATTGCCTAAGTGTGCAGTTGTCTCTGTGTCACTCTGCTCTCTGTAGCAGGCCAGTTTTGTCTATCAGTATGTCTACCTGGAAGACACCTTTATCTGCCTCCAATCTTCTCCAAACTTGTAGCATTTGACCCTTTATTCTTCTTGGCCCTTGACATCTCCACCACCTGTTTCCTTACCCTTATAGTTAAGGTATACCCACCTTTCTGACCAACCAGGCTTTAGAAGCACTACCTCTCTTTCTCTGCACTCTGATGTGCTCCCTGTGTTTCATCTTACATGCCCAAAGTCTTCTCACTTTTTTCAGATGTCTCCATTCCTTTCCATTTTTCCTAAAAAGCTTACTTTTTCCACTATAACTGCACTGCAATTACCTTTCTTTCCCTACTTGCAGTTAATTGAGCTTTGTTTCAGCTTTTTATTGATACCTGCTTGAATTTCCTTTGTATGGCACTACATTTTTTTATTAATGTGCCACCTCCCTATAACCCTCTCTGATTGCCTTTGGCATTCTTTGTTCCTTTCTGGGAAACCTTTGTTCATGGAATTCTCTCTGCACCTCTCCATTCTCTTTGATTTCTGCCCAGGAAATTCTTGCTCTTTGGGCATTGTTTTCTGATAACTTCATTCCTGCTCAAGAGCTTTTCCTTACCTTTTCTATATGTCATCTTGAAACCTGTTCTTCCATTCCCCTGGGTATTTGTTTTCCTGGAAGACATTCTACTCTTCTGCATCTTCTGGATATCCTGCTTATTTCCCTGGGTATGCTATTTCTGGCGACATTCTGCTTTTCTGCATTTTCTAGGACTGCTGCTCATTTCTTTGGAATCTTCTCTGACTCCCCCATTGTTCTTGCCCTGGAAATCCCATGATCTTCCAGCCCAGTTCTGGTAACTCTGTTACTCTTTACCTTCAGTTCCCATTTCTCCTCTGATCTGTCATCTGGGAATCTGGCCTTTCATTTTCCCTGGATTTTCCTTTCCCTTGAAGATCTTTCTGCTCTTCCATATTCCCTGGAAATTTCCCATTTCTGTGTCTGTCTTTTTGATTGGCCTCTTCTTCCAGCCTCCCTCCTGTCTCTCCAGATACTTCCAGATACCTTCTGCTTCATGCCTTGTGCTGCCTCTGGCCCCTTGTTTTCTGTCTCCTAGTTGATAATGGGATGTTGACCTTGAGAAGGGAATAGTGTCCAGTGATAGCATCTAGTGATCATACTAGTAATCACTGATCACACCTAGCAATCTGCAATCTACTGGTCATCTAGTACTCATGTCCTTTCCTCAGTTCCATCACTTGCCCCTCCAACCTCCCTCCATTCCATCTCTGGTCTCTTCTGCCACAGTGCCCAGCCCACCTGGTCAACTATCTACCTCTTTGTGCAATGACCAGATGTGCTCTGTGCTGATTGCCCCCTCTAACTACCCTTACCACTCATATAGTGACTAATCCCTACCTATGTTGACTGCACCCATCTCTGATCATCTTTATCCCTCTCCCAAGTAGCTTATTTCCCTTCCCTTGCTGCAGCACATGAATGATGTGCAATCCAATCAGCATACATAATTGCTGATGAAATACAGAAGGTAAGACCAGCAAGCAACCCTCAGTGGAACATCCACTCCTCCAGGTCCTCTTCAACTGCCACTCTGCTGTTCTTCTGCTCTGCCTCAGCCTCAAGGTTAACAGAAATAATCCTCAGTCCCCCTGCCATAATGTACCCAGTTCAATGACCCTTTACCAGCTTGATCTAGACTAGATCACAAAGGAGCTTATTCTGCTTCTTTATCTCTTGGCAAAGGTGACCACTGACCTCTCAAATAGCATTTATAATCAGGCAGTCCCTCACAGGCTCTGACCCCCCACCTTTCCCAACTGCTGAAACCCTGGATTGTGCCCACTCCACCCCTCTGACTACTCCTCCTGTGCCTTCAGTCCCAGACTCCTGTCCTTTTGATGATCATGTAGCATCTCTCCAATTTAGAATCATATAGCTGGCTATTCCTCTTCTCATACACTCCAGATGTTTGGCCTGCATAAGGCCTACCCCATCAAGGAGATAAGGAGCTAGTTGCTCATCAGACCAGTATTGGAGCTTACTGAATAAGAACATCAGAAATGGGATATGTCTTTAACATTTCTGCCTCTATTGCTTTATTAGAATCTGACCCAACTCCAATTTAGATCCAACCCCTAGCCACACAATGAAACTATCTTGCTGGCAATCAGCATGTTTCAGTTCTCTTTGGAGATAAAAATCTTTCTCAACTCTATTTCTTCCCCACCTTAGATTCAACTCTTTTGACATTTGTTTTAAATTCTTCATTTGACTATTGAGCTCTAGTCTAATTTCTGATCTTCTTTCCAGTAATTGTTCTGAAGCCTGGTATTTCTCCACTTCTACCCCCTTCATTCCTTTTCAGCTTTTCTGGCTCTATGTTAGAAGCAACTGTTTTAACATTGGTCTCTAATCTTGTCCTTCTAGGGAATTTAGTTAATTCTTCTATTCTCTTCTTGGTTGATCTTTTGTTCTCCATACTGCCCCATAACTGCCCAAGGCACCACTGGCCTGGTCATGAGATTTCATCTTGATAGGTTATTGTGATTTGCAAAAACCTTACTTTCTGAACTTACTCTATATTTGTTTCAAACTTGTTTACTCAAGGCTCATGAAGCCTTTACTTTAGTAGTCATTGACACCCCTTTTTTTATTCTAATTCCTGGCCCCCCCAGGTCATTTCTGAACCCCAACCTCTATTACAAAGACAAACTAGAATAACTACTACTCTACTCTAGTATCATTATATCTTTGTTTTTTCTCTCCACTCCCTCCCAGACCTTCATCCTGAGTTCTGCCACCTTTTCCACCACCTCTTCCTCTTTGCTGTCCTCTGGCCCACTCTCTGCATTCTCTTCACTTACCCTTTATGTGGGATCAAGGATATTGACCAGCTGTACTAGCAGCTGGTTCTCCCTCCTTATCTTCTGCATCACTCTGCCCCTCACCTCTCATATGGTTGCCACCAGCAGGCAACAGCCCTCTGCCACCTGCTCAGCACCACTCTCTGTTTCTTCTAAGTGTGCCCTCTTTTTGAGCCACTTCTCCTTCATATTCCTTCATTATCACTTCCATACCAGCTTCTCCTTCCCTGGGTATTTATACCTTACCTTGGCCTCTTGGCAGGCCAAGCATAATGTGGACTTCCCCATGCCCACCTTACACTCTATTCCCCTATCCTCACATTTCCAGCATGCTGGTGTCTTTTTCATCCTCTGCTTCTCCTTGTTATGGCTAGGCCCTGCTTAAGCCTGCACTTGTGCCACCTGATGGTCTTCAGATATTCTGCCCTTATGTTAAAACTTTTCCCAGTAGGAATATACTGTTTAAACCTATACTAGTATAAGTATACTTTTAAAACCAGTTCTTTCCTAAACAAAATCCTTAATGCTAAAGGAAGGTCATAACTCTGGAGGGCTCTGGAGAAATCTAGAAAAGGTTTTGTTAATTGAATGGAACTTGGCTTCACCTTATGTGGTGCACCCTTGCACTTTCCAGTGTTCTGATTTACATAGAAGTTGGTAGTGGATAAGAAGGCTATTTCTGTACTCAACAGAAGGAATAGGCAGGATAAGGAAAGTCAAGCCTAGTTATGGGGGTGGGACCTTGTGACTCCTTCAAGGATATCACTTGGCCCTGGAGGTACTCCAGAGTAACCCAGAGGATCAAAGTAAGCCCAAAGACTCAATTAGAGTAAGAACAAAGACAAGGGGGCATTTATGTTGATTTTTATACTGAGGTACAAGATACAAAACTACAGTACTTATACCTCAGAGAGGCAGAACTATCTAGAAGTGTAGCAAAGTAAGACAGATGCAAACTCAGAAGCAAAGCAGATGTCTAAATATCTAAGAAATAAATGGAGATGTCAGAAAAGACAATGTCCAATCATGTCAGACTGAAACTGAAGGGTAACAGGATGAAACAAGGGGAAGCAAGGAACAGGAACAGAACAGGAATAGTAACAATGATGGTAATTGTTATAATGCACTTTTTTATTTTTTTCCTTCTTTGGCATTTTCTTCTTACTACTGTAGCTCTTCACATTGTCACATCACATGACTATTTCACCTTTTCACATCCTTCACAATGTCACAACTTCACCTTTTCACTTTATCACATTTCACCTCTTCACATGTCACAAGTCTAGAGCCATCTAGACTCTGCTGTCATGCATTATGGTTACCTCCTGTATTTCTAGGTCCCTGCTCCTCTTTTGCCATTGGTCTGCTTACTGTACTGTATTTAGGACCAGCACCATTTACATGATCTGTGCACATACTATAGCAATATAAAAGAAGATCTGCTCAAGTCTGGGTTTTTCCAGTCTTGCATACTTGAACCTCCCAGTTCTACAAGTCCCTTGGCTCTTACTTTGCTATACTTCTCTTTGCCTAGTTCTTGTACCTCTAAGCTCAAAGGTACTATCCAGAAACAGTCAGCACATACCAAGGCTAGGTATTAGATTTGGGTCAATGCATCAGCAGCTGCATTTCAGTAATGGTAACTGAAAGCAGGAACAGTAATGGAATTATAGTGGGATGGTCTGGAGACAATGAAGTGGAACTAGGGTAGTACTTAACTAAAGCAGAGATAGACTGAAAACAGAATAGGGTGGAGTGGAAGTGGAGACCCAGGGGAGCATGTAATGTTAAGGGGCAGGAAACATACATGTGTAGCTGGGGCAGACTGAAATGGTGACAGAGGGCTGGAGTTGCCTGAAGGGGAGTCAGAGGGCTAGAGTAGCTTACTGAATACAAGGACCAATTGTAAGCTGGGTCAGGATGGGGTTGGAATTGAATTGAAGGTATGGAATATGACACCTCAGGTGAATAACTGTGGTACTCACCTTGTCTTGGGCAGTTGCCTTTGCTACCCACCAGGCCTTCTCAGCCTCCTTGGCCTGCCTTTGAGCAGCCTCCTTTGCCACCCTTCAGACCTCTTTCACCCTCCTCTGCTCTTCTTCTCTCCTTGCCTTTTCATGTCTCTTGTGCTTAGCATATTTGACATTGCTTACCAGCTCATTATCATTAGCACATTCCACAATGCATTCTTCAGCCCATGTTATGATGTCATCAAATATGGCCATGTTGTATAATGAAGAAAGGACAAGTTACTGTGAACTCTCCATTTTTATTTATAAGCAAGCTAAGAAACTCTGCTCTTTCACCCCATTGTCACTAAACAAGATCACATGCTTGTTACCTCCACAATTCTCTGCTCTATTTCCCCAATGTACTAAATGTGTGATTACATGCCCATTACCATACTACCTCAGATCACATGTTTGTACTCTCTATACTCTGGGTCAATTGCCTCTAAGAGTTCAGGCCTAAGGGGGGAATACTGTCACATTCCATACCTTCAACCCAATTCTGACCCCATTCTAACCTGGCTTATAACTGATCCTCATACCCAGTAAGCTACTCTAGCCCTATGATTCCTCTCCAGGCAACTCTGGCCCTCTATTACCATTCCAGTCCACTCCAGCTTTGCATAGATGCTTCTCACCCCTCCATCATTATATGCTCTCCCAGTCTTCCACTTCCACTCCATCCTATTCCATTTTCAGTTCTATTTCAGTTCCAGTTAAGTACTATCTTAGTTCAACTTTGTCATCTCCAGACTTTCCAGTATAACTCCATCACCATTCCTGCTCTCAGTTACTGTTATCTGTATTGTTACTATTCTTGTTGTGTTCCTGTTTCTTATTTCCCCTCATTTCATTCTATTATCCATCAGTTTCAGTCTGACATAATTGGACATTATCTTTCCAGACATTTTTATTTGTTTCTTAGATATTTAGACATCTGCTTTGCTTCTGAGTTTGCATCTGTCTCACTTTGCTATACTCCTAGATAGCTCTGCCTCTCTGAGGTATAAGTACTGTAGTCCTATATCTTGTACCTTAGTACAAATATCAACATAAACACCCCCTTGTCTTTATCCTCACTCTGCTTGAGCCCTTGGGCCTACTCTGACCCTCCAGGATCAAGCAATACCCTTGAAAAAGTTATAAGATCCCACCCCATGACTAGACTTGACTCTTCTTGTCCTATCTATTCCTTTTGTTGAACACTGAGACAGTTCTCTTTCTCACCTCCAATATCTATATAAATTGGGACATCAGAAAGTGCAAGAGCACACCACATAAGATGAAGCTAAGTCCTGTTCAATCAACCAACCCCTCCTGAATCCCTTCAGAGGTCTTCAGACATCCCTGGAGTTTCTAGAGTATGACTTTTCCTTAGATTCATGTACCATTAAGACACTGGAACCTAATCTTTGCCCCTAGCAACAAGGGCTTCAATCAGGAAGGAGATTGGTATACAGTTTAACAATTTAGTAGTATCAGGGATAGTGTTATGGTGTCAATCTCTGAACAACCCATCCTAACCCTAAATGGTCTGCCTTGAGAGGGTGCATCAGTTTCATTGTCAGATTCAGTTGGAATAGAGTGAAGAGCGATGTAGTGGACTCAGGGTAGCAAGGCCTGAGGAGCCATCACAAATGTTAGGAGGGAAATGCCTGTATTGGTAAGGCACTAGACAATGTACAAGATAACAAAGTGATTAAGGCTGGGGAGCCGAAACCAAGGAACTATCTGCTATTTATACTAAGTCCAGATGTGCACAGATCACCTCCAGGGCATTGGGAAACACTAAATATAGTAATAGGGCATAGGGCATGCTTACTGAGAGTATAATCAATGGGCCATGCAGATAAGGTGTGTAGAATGGAGAGATAGTGTGGAATGGAAACCAAGGGTCTAGGGTAAGCGGAGATTAGACCATGCCCTCAACCATGAGGCTGAGGAGATCCCATCTGAATCTCTGCCACAAATCAGATCCATCAATCTAGATCAGATGTCATCTAGATCTGATTAGAAGATATCTTCATCTGAGATGCTAGATCCAATTCTATAAGCTGTGTCCCAAATCCAAGGGGAACTTTGAATAAACAATTCAACCATATTCTAGGGTTTATCCTTGTTTGACAATAAAGTCTCACAGTCACGTGCTTGTCATGTGACTCTTCTGCTAGTGAATGTTATGTTCATAACAGATAGGTTTTAACAATTAGCAACTACTATATTATTCCATTAACTCACTGTTTGAACTTTAAGTAATGTAATCATGGTATTATAGACTTTTATGCTTTTATATTGATTATTTGGGCTGCTTGCTGGGATTGCAAGGCTTATGTCATCACTTGACATATTGGATTTCTGAAACATAACTGTGGTATAATGGACTTTTATGTTTTCATATTGGTTATCTGGGTCACTTACTGAGATTATGAGGCTTATGTCATTAGTGGTCATGATATTGACTATTGAAATCATTATTTGGGCATTAAGTAATGTGACCATGATACAACAGGCTTCTGTGCTTTTGGCTTGATTGGCATGGCTGCTTACTGAGGTTATAAGGCCTATATCATTATTTGCCATGTTTGAATTCCTGGGGCATGACTATGATGTAATAGACTTCTATATCTTTACATTGATTATGTGGGTCACTTGCTGAAGTTGCAAGACTTATGCCACTGGCTCTATCATGCATTCTTTATGTCTCTGTAATATTCTCAAACTCTTCTAATGATATTAGAAATCTTTTGTAATTACTAAAAATAGATATAAGATAGTGAAATATATTATGCAGAGATTGAAGGTGCATAATTTGATTGAGTAGTTGGTTCAAAATAACTTCCATGACTATAAACTTGGCAATGAAATTTAATCTGCATTATTATTTGAGTTTATATATGTAAACTGGCTTTGGCACTATATTTGCAAGATAACTTAATATGTTATTTGCAGCTGTACTCTCAAGTATGTGGCTGCAGTAAATCTACCAGTTTTGCTCCTCACATATAAATGTGGGATATTCAAGCATTTTCACTTGATTTTTTTGAGATAGGTTACTTTCTGCAAATAAGAGAATGTCTACTTAGATACAAGCAGAGCTTATAATCTATTAAAAAGAGTATTATATAGAGCTAAGTGAAATTATAATAACCTATAAGAACCTTAGTATATGTCAAGCTACTAATATTAGAAGTACTACCTATAAGAACTATAGTAGATTAATATAGTAGCAAATATCTATAAAAATAGAGCTTATCCTTAGTAGATATCAAGCTACTGAGGATATAAACTAGAAAAATGGTATGAAGTGTATACTCTAGGCTTATGTAAGAATTACCATAAATAAAAAGCTAAAGTGTGCTGGTCAAGTTTACAATAGGGTTTATACTAAGCAACAAAACTATTTCAATATTAATACTATTTTAATTGTTGTGCAAATAACTAGTTCATCTTTAATGCTAAATCTATAGATCTAGATATTAACAGAAAGCCCAGATCAAGAAATTTCTAAAAATATATACATTGCTTAAGTAATTCCTTCCATATTGGTCTATATTCACCAATTAATATAGTATACTCATTAAAACAGTTTTGTTGCTAATATTCAAGATATTAAAAACTAGTATAAAGTATATTCTTCTTTGATCTTGATAACCTCCTGAATTCTTCTAGGCATACTTTCAATCAATGACTAACATTCCTCTACTTTAATCTTGTTCCACTCTGCCTGTACTCTATTATGCCAGAAGATGGCTTTAAATACCTGGCTAGCCTTTTTTTAAGGAAAAATCATAGATACTCTATGGAATTAAGGTCTGAAGACTGAGCTAGCCATACCATGACCTTAAATCCATGGTCAGCAAATCTCTTCTTAGCTCTTCTACTAGTGTGCTTGAGATTATTATATTGTTAAAAAACAATATCATCTAAATTCAATTTATAGTATTAAAGAGTTTATTGAAACTTATCCTCTAAAATCTGTGTATAAATTCCAGCTTTCATTTTACCATCAATTTTATAAGCCATTTCAATCTCTTTTCAGATTATATACCTTTATATCATCAAAAATTCTTCTTTAAACTTGACTATGTTCTATACTTGTTATAAAGTTGTAACATACTCTGGAGTGAATGGGGCTTGGCTTTATCTTGTGTGGTACACCCTTATGCTAGTACTGGATACCCCAATTTATTGAGGGGTTGAAAACTATCAGAGGTCCAGAATAGGCCATAGGGCTTTTTCCAACAAGAGATACAATGTCAAGTCATAGAGTAAGTTGTGAGACTTAGGGTAGAGTATGATATCAAGTTGTGAGGCAAAAGAGGGTCTAAGGAGATTGTAATGTCATGTTATGATTGATATTCAAACTAAAGTACAAGATACAGGACTACCATACTTATATCTCAGAGAGGCAGATTATCTAAGAAGGAAATGGAGATATGAAAGGAGTTGTCTCATAAGCAAAGCAGGTGCCAATGCATCCTGGATACAAATGGAGATGTCAGAGGAGACAACATCAAATAATATCAAACTAAAACTAAATGATGACAGGGAGAAGCAAGGCAGAAAGAAACAGGAATAGAAGGTGAGATTGGAGGCACTATGGAGTTGTATTGGAATGGTACAGAGTAAGTTGGAAACAATTGTTAGGTAGAAAAAGACAGAGGTAAAGGGAACTAGGAAATATGTAGCTTAAAGTGTGAAAGCAGCTAGAGTTGCACCAGAAACATAGCAGAGTTGACCCATTGGCATGGAATGTGACAGTATTCCCCTCTTAGGGCCTGAACCCCTGAAGGCTATTAAGCACATGCTCTCAATTAATAAGTGAGTGAAGTGGGCATCAGAGTTTAGCTGGCTAAAAACCCATAAAAGCAAATACCACCCCAGAGACTTCCACACTAGTTCCTTTCATTATGTCTTCATTTGCTGACATTCACATCTGATCTGATGAGCACCTTGAGGAGTGTGTCAATAACAAAGAGGAGCTTGGTGACACAAAATATGCCAAGCAGAAGCAGTAAGGGAAAGTAAGGAAGGAGAAGGCTTGGAAGAAAGTGGAGGAGGCACAGAAGTTAGTGAAGGTGGTTTGGAAGTGGATAAGTACTGGAAATGCGATCAGGGCCTATCTGTTAAAACTTTCCATTCTACTAAAATGGACTGTTAAAACCTATACCAAGATAAGTATACTTTTAACCAGTTCCTTTTTTTTTTTAAATGAAATCCTTGATGCTGGAAGAAGATCAGAACTCCAGGGTGCTCCAGAGAGTTCCAGGGAAATCTAGGAAGGGTTTCAATGGTTGAATGGGACTTGGCTTTACCTTATGTGGTGCACCCTTACACTTCTCCATTGTTCCAATTTACATAGATGTTGGAGTGGGTGATAAGGCTGTCTCTATGCTCAACAGGAGAGACAGGCAGGACAAGGAGAGTCAAGCCTAGTCATGAGGGTGAGGCTTTATGACTTCTTCAAGGATATTGCATAGCCTCAAAGATACTCTGGAGTAACCCAGAGAGTCAGAGTAAGCTCAAGGCTTGAGCAGAGTGAGGACAACAACAAGAGAGTTTTCTGGTGTTTTTGTTGATATTTATACTGAGGTATAAGATACAGAACTACAGTACTTATACCTTAAAGAGGCAGAGCTATCTAGAAGTGTATTGAAATGAGACAGGTGCAAACTCAGAAGCGAAGCAGATGTCTAAATATCTAGGAAATGAATGGAGATGTCAGGAAGACAATGTTTAATCATATCAGACTGAAACTGAAGGATAACAGGATGAAACAGGGGAAAGCAAGGAACAGGAACAGAATAGGAATAGTAACAATAATGGTAATGGTAACTAACCAGGAATGGTAATGGAGTTATATCAGGATGGTCTGGAGATGACAAAGGAGAACTAGGATAGTACTTAACTGGAGCAGAGATAGACTGGAAGCAGAATGGGCAGAGTGGAAGCAGAAGTCCAGGAAAGCATATAACACTGAGGGGTGGGAAGTGTACATGTGTAGCTAAGAAAGACTGGAATGGTGATAGAGGGCTGGAGTTGCCTGGAGGGGAGTCAGAGGGCTGGAGCAGCTTACTAGGTGCAAAGACCAATTGTAAGCCAGGTTGAAATGGGGTCGGAATTCAGGTCAGAGGTCTGGGATATGACACTATCACTCAAATCTGGCTTAGGTGGAGGAACTTTACCAAGCCCAGATAGAGTCTAGTAGCAGCAATGGCAAGAGGAGAGCAGAAGAGGGACTGGGGTGCCAGAGATATAATAACCAGGAACTGAAGTGCAAGGTGGGCCCAGGCAAGTTGACATCATGCCTTGTCTATATAGAGGCAAAGATAAGGTGTGACTGCCCCAGCCAGGAGAAGCCAGAGAGAAAGTGGAGACAGAAGGTGGGAAAGAAAGGGGTGCCCAATAGCAGGGCAGACTCAGAGGAGACAGAGGAGGGTCTTCAGCAGGTGGCTGAGGGCTGTTGCCTGATAGAGGCATCAATAAGGGAGGTGGGCAGGAAGATATGGCAGGAGGCAAAATGCAAAAACTGGCTGCTGGGGCAGCTGGTTGATGCTTTGGGAAAGACATGGATAGAGGAGACCAGAGAAGCTGGGAGTTTAGAGAGTGAGGATGGGGAGGTTGATGAGGTGGCAGTAAAGCTGTCAGAACTTTGTGCAGAGGTTGGTGAAATTTCAGTGATAGACAAGGTGATTGAAAAGGTGATCTTAGAGTAGATAGAGGATCTTGTAACTAGATCACTAGATCCACTACTCAGTTGGTTAATTATAAGATGGCCTGGGTTTGTCTGGATAATGGAAATGAAACTTCTCAATGATCTCCAAAGCATGACCTAATTCAGTGGCAAGGAGCCATGAGGTCTCCTCATTAGTATCCTTATAACCTAACCACTTAATCAAATATAGTAATTTGCAGTTCCTTCACCTACAATCTATCTTTGAGTCTAGGATCTCAGAGATCTCAAACTCTGGTTCACTGTTGATCTCAACTGGTGGTGGAGGTGGTTGCATGTGATCTGGGATCATGTTGAAAATAGAGGGTTCAAGTTGAGAAACATAAAAGACTGGATAAATGGACTTTATGTTTTCTGGGAGATGAAGTATAAAGGACAGCAAGCCTGCCTGAGCAATAATGGAATAAGGACCTAAGTTCTTTTTGGTGAGTTTCTTGAATGGCCATGTAGTCCTGAAGTACTTAGCCTTGATAAATACCTGGTCACCTACTTTAAAGTCCAGTGCTGGAAATCATCAGGCATCTGCAGGTCTTTGGTATCTGACTTGGGTGGCAGCTATTTCTTCATGAAAGAAGGCATGAAGAGAGTTGAGGTCAATGGCATATTCTCAAGCTTGGGTAGAGGTGAGATCATGTTCCAGGTGCATGGAGATATTCAGATGGTAGCTCTTGTTAGTGAAGAAAGGGGAAACACCTGTGGTAGCATTAGAGGCATTGTTATAAGCAAACTCTGTAAGAGGCAGGAGTTTGAACCAGTTGTCCTGCTGATAGTTGCAATAAATGCATAGATACTGCTCCAGGGTTTGATTCATTCACTTGGTTTGACTGTTACCCTCTGGATAATATCTGGAGGTGAAGTAGAGATGGATATTGAGGGCTTGATCCAGGGAATGGAAGAAATGGAAAACAAACTCAGAACCTTGATCGAAGGTAATGTAGGAGGGAACTCTGTGTTTGGAGAAAACATGGAGTAAGAAGAGTTTAGCAAGCTCTAAAGAGGTTATCTTGTTATCTGTAGGGATGAAAACACACTGCTTTGATAGATAATCTACAACAATGAGGATGGCAGAGTGACTGGAGGAAGCCAGGAGCTGTTTGATGAAATCCATAAAGATGGAATTCCATGGCTTTTCTGGAATGGGGAGCTGCTTGAGGAAACTGTAGGGTTTGTGATGGGATACCTTGGCACAGGCACAAGCTATATATGAAAAAACATACTCTTTGATGAATACTTGAATACCAGGCCAGGTATACTCTCAGCAAATAAGCTCCAGTGTCCAATTCTGACCAAAGTGTCCAGATAAGGGGTGATCATGCTTGTAGTAGAGGATCCAGAGGCAGAGGTTGGAGGTATCAGAGACATAGATGTGGTTGTCCAAATGCAAAAAGCCTTCTGGGTCTTTAAATCAATGAGAGTTGGACAAGAGGATATTAGAAAAGCAGGTAGAGAAATAGTATTGTGGGAAATGGGAATAGACTCATAATCTGGAAAAGATTCAGAATCATCCTCTGGAATATCAGAGTATTCATCAAAGAAATCATCTCTGGGGTCATTTGGTGCTCCTGAATGGACACCACAGTTATCAGAGATGAAAGGAGGTTAAGAAGCCTTGGATCTATTAGGAACTATGTCACCTGAAGTGATAGATGTGGAGGAGTAAGAAGGGGCAGGAGCCTATGATGCTAAGCCTGGGATATAACAGGCAGAGAAACTCTTGAACTAATCAAGAATAGCACAATGTTATAATTGTTATATTGAATATTGTGCAGATAAGCAATAACCCTAATCAAGGGCTTGAACAATGTCAATGTTAGTATTTGTGAGATGTAAGCAAAAGATTATATAAGTGAACACTATACTAGATGATACAAGTGCTCAAGACTGGAGCTTGAAATATACTAGAGCTACAGTATTTATATTGTACAGAAAGGTGCATGGACCAAGACCTTTATGGGAATTCTCCCATAGACCCTGAGGCACCATCAAAATGGAAAAGAAGCAATTATAAGAATAGCCAATGGCTAAAAGAGAGCAATGCTTTTAAAATGAAAGAAAATAGAAATGATAAATAGGCTAACTCTATACCCTAGGTCTAGACCAGTCATGTGACCCTTCATGTGCCTAGATAAGATAAGGTCACATAATTGAAAATTGAAAAGTATACTATAATATATGAGAGCAAGCTCTAGTTACATGGATAGATATAATAGCAGTACCGGTACAAGTAGGAGTTCAAATATACTATTATAAACTGCAATGTACTTTGGGGGTACTCTGAATAACTTTAGAGTGAATGGAGCTTGGCTTTACCTTATGTGGTGCACCCTTATGCTAGTACTGGGTACTATTATATTCTGTACCTCTGTCACATCCCATGCCAATGGGTCAACTCTGCTATATTTCTGATGCAACTCCAGTTGCTTTTATGCTTTAAGCTGTATGTTTCCTAGTTCCCTTTACCTCCATCTTTTCCTACCTAATGATTGATTACAACTTTATCTATGCTAACTCCATACCATTCCAATACAACTCTGTTGTTTCTCTGATCTCACTTCCTGTTCCTGTTCCTTTGTGCTGCACTTCTCCCTGTCATCACTTAGTTTCAGTTTGACATTATTTGATGTTGTCTCCTCTGACATCTTCATTTGTATCCAGGATGCATTGGCACCTGCTTCACTTATAAGACAACTCCTTTCATATCTCTGTCCCCTCCTTAGATAATCTGCCTCCCTGAGGTATAAGTACTGTAGTTCTGTATCTTGTACTTCAGTTTGAATATCAACCATAACATGATGTTATGATTCCCCCCAGACCCCTCCTGCCTTACAACTTGATGTCATACCCTACCCTAAGTCCCTCAACTTACTCCATGACTTAACATTATGCCTCTTGTTGGGAAAAAGCCCTATGGCCTATCCCAGACCTCTGATAGTTTTCAACCCCTCCATAAATCAGGGCACTCGGTACTAGCATAAGGGTGCACCACATAAGGTAAAGCCAAGCCCCATTCACTCCAGAGTTATCTGGAGTACTCCTGGAGTACATCAAAATGTTTATAACACTCTAATACAACTCCAACCCAATTCTGACCCAGCTTATGACTGGTTCTCATATCTAGTAAGCCACTCTAGTCCTCTGACTTTCCTTCAGGCAACTCCAACCTTCTATTACTATTTTATTCTGCTCCAGCTATGCATACACACTTTTCACTTTTTCATCAGTATGTATTCCCCTGGCCCTTTGCTTCCACTCCACCCTATTCCATTTTTAGTCCTATTCCTGTTCCAGTTAAGTACTACCTTAGTTTCACTTTATCTTTTCTGGAATACTCCAATATAACTCTGTTACTAGTCCTGCTTTCAGTTACTGTCACTGTTTCCATTTCCATTTCCATTCCTGTTTCTTGTCTCCCCTTACTTCATCCTATCACCTCTCAGTTTCAGTCTGACATAATTGGACATTGTCTTCCCTGACATCTCCATTCATTTCTTAGATATTTAGACATCTGCTTCACTTCTGAGTTTGCATCTGTCTTACTTCACTACACTCCTAGATAGTTCTGCCTCTCTAAGATATAAGTACTGTAGTCCTGTATCTTGTATCTTAGTACAAATATCAACATAAATACCCCCTTGTTATCATCCTTACTCTGCCTGAGCCTTTAAACTCACTCTGACCCTCCAGGTTACTCCAGAGCACCTCTGAGGCCAAGCAATATCCTTAAAGGAATTATAAAATCCCACTCCCATGACTAGGCTTGACTCTCCTTATCTTGCCTGTCCCTCTTGTTAAGTATCAAAAACACTCTTTTTCCAACCTCTGATACCATTGTAAATCAGGACATCAGAAAGTGCAAGAGTATACCACATAAGATAAAGCCAAGTCCCATCCAATCAACAAAACCCTTCCTGAATCTCCCTGGAAATCTCTGGACATCCCCAGAGTTTCTGGAGTATAACCTTCCCTCAGATTCATGTACCACTAAGGTGCTGGAACCTGACCTTTGCTCTCTAGCCATAAGGATTTTGTTCAGAAAGAAGATGGTATATGTTTTAATAGGTACCCTAATCTATGAGGGATCAGAAGAGGGTCAAAGGTTTGAAGTAAGTCATAAGGCTTTTCACTAAGGAATATAATGTCAAATTGTAAGGCAAGTTGTGAGACTTAGAGTAAGATACAATGTCAAGTTATGAAGCAAGAGGGGTTCAAGGATGATCATAACATTGTGTTATGGTCAATATTTGAACTCTGGTACAAGATACAGAACTACCATACTTATACCATGGAGAAGCAGATTATTTAAGGAAGGAACAAAGATGCAAAAGGGATTATCTTATAGGTGACACAGGTACCAATGTATCCTGGATACAAATGGAGATTCCAGGGGAGACAATGTCAAATAATGTCAAACTAAAACTAAATGATAATATGAAGAGGCAAGAAAAAAAGGAATAGAAACAGGAAGTGAGATTGGAGGAACTACAGAGTTATATCAGAATGTTCGGAGTTAATGTAGATAAAGTTGTAATCAACATTAGATAGAAAGGGTGGAGGTAAAGGGAACCAGGAAATATGTAGCTTAAAGTGTGAAAGTAACCAGAGTTGCACCAGAAATGAATCAGAGTTGACTTGTTGGCATAGAATATGACAGCAGCCCTGATCCTTCATTATTATTCCATTCCACTCCAGCCACACTCATACACTTTCCACCTTGCTAGCAGTACAAGCTCCTTTGACTTTCCATTCCTGTTCCACTCTAATCCCAACCTTAGTTCTGTCTCTGTTCTCCATACATACTACCTTAGTTTTCACTTCATCTTCTCTAGGATACTCCACTATCACTCTGTGCCTTGTTTCACTTATAGTTACTGTTACTATTCGTGTTCTTGTTCTTGTTCCTGTTCCTGTTTCTCTTTTGCTTCTTTCTGTCACCTTTTAGTTTCAGTCTGACATAATTGGACATTGTCTTCTCTGATATCTCCATTCATTTCTTAGATACTTAGACATCTGCTTCACTTCTGAGTTGCACCTGTCTTACTTTACTATACTCCTAGATAGTTCTGCCTTCCTGAGGTATAAGTACTATAGTCCTGCATCTTGTACCTCAATATGAATATTAACATAAACACCCTTATCTTGTTATTGTTCTCACTCTAATTAAGCTATCTAGCTCACTTTTTGACCCTCCAGAGTACTCCAGAGGATCTTTAGAGCTGAGAAATATCCTTGAAGGAATTGTAAGGCTCTACTCTCATGACTAGGCTTAACTCTTCTCATCTTGCCTTATTCCCCCACATTGAGTGTTGAGAACACCCTCTTCTCCATGACTGATTCCTCTGTAAATTGAAACATCACAAAATGCAAGGGTATATCACATAATGTAAAGCCAAGTCCCATCCAACCAATGCAACCCATTCCAACTCTTTGCTGGAGATCTCTGGACCTTTCAGAAATCTCTGAAGTTTAAGCTTAGGTTATGTTAGTATAGCAAGAAAGGTATAAGTTTTAACATCATGTCTTCATTCACTAACATTCATACTTGGTCTGATGAGTGCCTTGAGGAGTGCATGAAGAACAATGAGGAACTTGGCAATGCAAAGTATACTAAGCAAAAGCAACAAGGAAGGGCTCAGAAAAAGGAGGAGGCCTAGAAGAGAGCAGAGAAAACACAGAAGGTGGCAGAGAAGATTGCTAGATAAGAGGCTGAAAAGGCAATGGAGGCAGTCTGAAGATAAGTAAGTACTAATTAGGCTATCAATGACTTAGAACTCAATCCTGGTTTAGATAAAGGAACTTCATCAAGCTTAGATAGAGTCAAGTAATAACAAGGGCAAGAGGAGAGTAAAGGAGGGGCTAGGGTACCAGAGATGTAACAACCAGGGGCTGGAATATGAGGTGGTCCCTGGCAAGTTAATATCATGTCTTGCCTATATAAAAACAAAGATAAGGTATGCTTATCCCAGCCAGGAGAAGCTGGAGAGAAAGTGGAGGAAGATAGGCAGGGCAAATGAGGTGCCCAGAAGTAGGGCAGACTCAGAGAAAACAGAGAATGACCTTTGACAGATGGCCAAAGATTGTTATTTAATAGAGGCATTACTAAGGGAGATAGATAAGAAAATGTAGCAGGAGGTAAGGTACAAGAACTGGCTGCTAGGGTGGCTGGTTGATATCTTGGATAAGGCATGAGTGGCAGAAAGGGAAGATGCCAGAGGTTTGGGGGGCAAGCCAGAGGATAGAAAGATTAATAAGATAGCAGAGGAGCTATTAAAGCTATATGTAAAGATTGAAGAGATTATAGTGGTAGATAATGATAATAAGAAGGAAGTTAAAAAGGTGATCATTGAGTAGATGGGAAGTCTTGTGACTAGATTGCTGGATCAACAAATTTACTTAGTCAATCATAAGATGGCCCAGATTTGTCTGGATAATGAAGATAAAACTCCTTAACAATTTCCAAGATGTAACCTAATTCAGTGATAAGGAGCCATAAAGCCTTTTCATTAGAACTGTCATATCCCATGCCAACAAGTCAACTCTGCTCCATCTCTGGTGTAACTCTGGTTGCTTTCACACTTTAAGCTATATATTTCCTGGTTCCTGTTATCTCCACCCCTTCCTATCTAATGCTGATTACAACTTTATCTATGTTAACTCCATACTATTCTGATATAATTCCATAGTTTCCTCTGTTCTCACTTCCTCTTCCTGTTCCTTTCTTTCTCACCTCTTTCTATTATCATTTAGTTTTAGTTTGACATTATTTGACATTGTCTCCTCTGATATCTCTATTCATATCTAGGATGTATTGGCACCTGTTTTACTTATGAGACAACTTCTTTCATATCTTCATTCCCTCCTTAGATAACCTGCTTCTCCAAGGTATAAGTACAGTAGTTCTGTATCTTGTACCTCAGTTTGAATATTGACCATAACATGATGTTACAATTATTCTTGACTTTCTCTTGTTTCATGACTTGATATTATATCCTACACTAAGTCTCACAACTTGCCTTATGACTTGACATTGTACTTTTTAGTGAAAAAGCCCTACAGCTTACCCTGAATCTCCAACCCTCCTCTGATCCCTCTGTAAATTGGGGCACCTGATACTAGCATAAGGGCACACCACATATGGTGAAGCCAAGCCCTGTTCACTCCAGAGTTATCCAGAGTACCCCTGGAGTATGTTACAGTTTATAACAAGTACCTTTATAATCTAATTACTTAACCAAGTATAGTAGCTTTGTCATATTTCATACCTCTGACCCAATTTTGACCTAGCTTATGTCTGATTTTCACACCCAGTAAGCCAACCTAGCCCTTTAACTCCCCTTCATGCAACTCTGGCACTTTATCATCACTTTATTTCACTTCAGCAACACTTATAAATTCTCTGCCTTCTTATCAGTATATGCTCCCCTGGCCCTCCACTCCTATTCCACTCTAATTCTAACCTTAGTTCTATCTCTGTTCTCAGTATGTACTACCTTAGTTTTTACTTTATCTTCTTTAGGACACTCTGCTATTACTCCATATCTTGTTCTGCTTATAGTTACTGTTACTGTTCTTGTTCTTATTCCTATTCCTGTTTCTTTTTCACTTCTTCCTATCATTTTTCAGTTTCAGCCTGACATGATTGGATATTATCTTCTCTGATATCTTCATTCATTTTTTAAATATTTAGACATCTGCTTCACTTCTGAGTTTGCACCTGTCTTACTTTACTACACTCCTGGATAGTCCTGCCTCTCTGAAGTATAAGTACTATAGCCCTGTATCTTGTACCTAAGTACAAATATCAAAAAAAAAACATCCCTTCTTAATCTTATTCTCACTCTGACTGAGCCTCCTAGCTTAACCCCTGAATCTCTGATTCACTCTGGAGGATCTCTATTTCTAGATACTATTCCTAAGGGAATCCTAAAGGACCCACTCTTATTATAACTAGGCTTGATGCTCCTCATCTTGCCTGTTCCCCTTGTTGAGTGCTAAGACCACTCTCTTCTCTATCTTCAATCCCTCTGTAAATTGGAATATCAAGAAGTACAAGGGCATACCATATAAGGTGAAGTTAAGTCCCATTCAACCAACAAAACTCTTTCTAAATCCTTCCAGAAACCTCTGGACCTCTCCAGAGCCTCTGAAGTTATGACCTTCTCTTAGATTTGTACACCACCAAGGTACTAGAACCTGACCTTTGCTCTCTAGCCATAAGGGTTCTGTTCATGAAGCAGATAAGGGTAGAAGTTCTATTAGTATATCTGCACTTGACATGAGTTTTAACAAGTTTGCAGTGCCTTCTTCTGTAATCTATCTTTGAGTCAAGGATTTTGAAGATCTCAAACTCCAGTTTGCTGTTGATCTTGACTGGTGGTGAAGATGGTTGAATGCAATTGGAAATCATGTTGAAGATAGAGAGTTTGAGTTGAGAGGCATGAAAGACTAGATAAACAGACTTTATGTTCTCTAGAAGGTAGAGTATGAGAAATAGTGAACCTGCCTAAGCAGTAATGGAATAAGGACCTAAGTTCTTTCAGCCAATTTTTTGAATGGCCATGTAGTTCTAAAGTACTTAGCCTTGATGAATACTTGGTTATCTACTTTAAAGTCTGGTATCAGAGATTGTTGGATGTCTGTAAATTCTTGGTATTTCACTTGGGTGGCAGCTATTTCCTTATAAAGGAAGGCATGAAGTGAGTCAAGGTCCATCATATATTCTTGAGCTTGGGCAGAGATAAGATTGCATTCTGGGTAAATGGAGATATTTGGATGGTAGCCCTTATTAGTAAAGAAAGGGAAAACATCTGTGGTAGCATTAAAGACATTATTGTAAGCAAATTCTATAAGGGGCAGGAGTTTGGATCAGTTGTCTTGCTGGTAGTTGCAATAAACATGTAGATACTACTCCAGGATTTGATTTATTTACTTGGTTTGACCATTACCTTCTGGATAATAGCTGAAAGTAAAGTAAAGGTGAATGTTAAGGGCTTGATCCAGGGAATAGAAGAAATGGAAGATAAACTCAGAACCATAATTGGAGGTGATATGGGAGAAAACTCTGTGTTTGGAGAAAACATGGAGTAAGTAGAGTTTAGCAAGCTCTAGGGAGATCATATTATTGTCTGTAGAGATAAAGATGCACTGCTTCAATAGACAATCTACAATGACAAGGATGGTGGTGTGACTGGAGAAAGCAGGGAGTTGCTTGATAAAATCCATAGAAATGGAATTTCACAGCTTCTCTGAAATAAAGAGCTGCTTGAGAAAATCATAGGGCTTGTGATGGGATATCTTGGCACATGTGCAAGTTGTATATAAAGAAACATACTCCTTGATAAAGGTGTGAATGTCTAGCCAGGTATATTCTTAGCAAATAAGTTCCAGCATTCAATTCTGACTAAAGTGCCCAGATAAGGAGTGGTTATGTTTATAATGAAGAACTTAGAGGTAAAGATTGGAGGCATCCAGAATATAGATGCAGTTGTCCAGACACAAGAAGCCTTCTGGGTCTTTTGTCCATTGAGAGTTGGGTGAGAAGGTGCTGGATAGGTGGACAAAGGCAGTGGAATCATACAGGAGTGCTAAGAGAATGTTACAATGGAGGGTTTCAAGGTTAAAAAGGAATATAGACTGGAAAACTGGAATCACTAAGAAGAAAGCCTGGAGGAATGCAGCAAGTTGCTCTTGTGTAAACATAGGCCAGAAATTATGTGAATTAACATGGGTGTAATTATCATTCCCCTCTTTGGGATAGACATCCTATTATCTAGTTAAAGTATTAGACTTAGCATCTAAATGACCAGAATAAAAATAAATTGTCAGATGGAACTGGGAGAGAAATTTTGACTATCAGACTTGCTGGTAGGTCAGAAGCTTGGATATAGCAAAATATTCCAGGTTTTTGTGATTGATAACAATGTCAACTGGAGTACTGGAACCTTCAAGATAGTAGCACCAAGTTTTAAACACAGTGAAAATGGTAAGAAGCTTCTTGTCATGGATATCATAGTTGAGTTCAGATGTGGTGAGTGTGCATAAGTAGAAAGTGATGGGGTGAACATTATTGTTCAGGCACTGGAGTGAAAGAATACTGGTGATCATATAATCTGAAGCATTAGTCTCAATGATAAAAGGAGCATTGGGGACTCAATGGATCAGAATAGGGGCAGAAATAAAAGCATTCTTGAGGTGCTGAAAAGTAGTATGGTAGGAAATGTTAAAGTCCAAATAAGTAGATTTGTGGGTAAGACAAGTCAGAGGAATAATAATGTTAGAGTAGTCCTGGATAAAGTGGTGGTAAAAGTTAGTGAAACTGTTATAGTTTGCTTTTTCAATTTTTTATCATATGACCTTATCTTATCTTAATTATGTGGTTATCTAATCTATTATCTTATTTAGGCATGTGATGGGTCACATGACAGGTCTAGACCCAGGGCATAGAGTTAGCCTTATGTCTTCAGCCTGTTTTTCATTTCTATTCTCTTTTATTTTAAAAGCACTGCTTTTTTTCAGCCATTGGCTATTCTCATGGTAGCTTTCTTTCCATTTGATAATGCCTCAGGATCTGTGGGAGAATTCCCATCAGGATCTTAGTCTGTGCACCTTTTTGTACTATATAAATACTATAGCTTTAGCATATTTTAAGCCTCAGTTTTGAGCACTTGTATCATCTAGTACAGTGTTTACTCATATACTATATTGTTTTACTCTCACTGTTATATCCTGTATCTCTGACCCAATTCCAACCCAATTCCAACCTGGCTTATAACTGGTCCTTGTACCCAGTAAGCCAATCTAGCTCTCTAACTCTCCTTCAGGCAACTCCAGCCCTCTGTCACCATTCCATTTCATTCCAGCTATGCATATACACTTTCTGTCTTTCCATTGGTATATACTCCCCCAGCCTCTACTTCTGCTCTGCTCTATTCCACTTCTAGTCCTATATCTATTCCAGTTAAGTACTACTTTAGTTTCACTTTGCCTTCTCCAGATCACTTCAATATCACTCTGTTTCTAGTCTCACTCTCAGTTACTGTTACTATTTTCATTCCTGTTCCTGTTTTCCTTCACTTTTTCCTGTCATTTTTTAGTTTCAGTCTAACATAATTGAACATTATCTTTCCAGATATTTTCATTTGTTTCTTAGATACTTAGATATCTGCTTTACTTCTGAGTTTGCACCTGTCTTACTTTGCTACACTCTTAGATAGCTCTGCCTTTCTAAGATATAAGTACTGTAGTCCTATATCTTGTACCTTAGTACAAATATCAATATAAACATCCCCTTGTTGTTGTTCTCATTCTGCTCAAGCCCTTAGACTTACTCTGACCCTCCAGGCTAAGTGATATTCTTGAAGGAATTATAAGGCCCCACCCTCATAACTAGGCTTGACTCTCTTTATCTTGCCTGTTCCTCTTATTGGACATCAAAACTGCTTTCTATTATATTTTCTCCTTTTTCTTCTCTTTTCTTTTCTTTTCCTTATCTTCTTGCATAGCTTCTACTCTTCTCATACCTCAGGTGCTTCCTTGTTCATCTTTCTGTTACAGTATCAATCTCTTTGAACAATGCTTCCTAACCCTAAATGATGTTCAGCCTTAAGAGGGTGCACAGATTTAGTGTTGGATTTGGTTGGAAAAAGAAATAATGATAACTTAGGGGAGGAGTAACCCTAAGGAGCCAGACTGCCTGGAAAGCCCATGTATTGGCAGAGGATGATGTATGATATAACAGGTAATTAAAGCTGGGGCCTTAATCAAAGAACTATCTACTATTTATACTGTCCAGGATAGTGCATGGATTATTAGGGCTCAGGACTATAGATACTAAATATAGTAATAGGGCATGGGGCATGCTAACTGAGGGTATGACCAAGCAGGCCATGTGGATAGGGTATGTATGAAGAGGCTATGAAGAATGGAAAGTCAAAGTTCAGGGTAAGTGGAGATTAAACCATATCCCCAGCCATGAGGCCAAGGAGATCTCATCTAGAGATCTGCCATGATCATATCTGACCCTCATCTAGATCAAGATCCAGATTCATCAGAGATTAGATCAGGAGAGCATCTATTATCTGAGATGCTAGATTTAACCATATAAGCTGTGCTCAAACTCCAAGAGAAATACTTTAAAGACAACTCAACCATATCCTAGAGTTTGTCCTTGTTTGGCAATAAAGTCTCATGGTCATGTGCTTGTCATGTGACTCTTCTGCTAGCAAGCTGTGCACTTGTAATACTTTCTTCCAATAGATTCTGCTCTTCTTATATTCTGGCCTTATTCAGACTACTCTCTATTATGCCCTTTGCCTGGGTCTTTTATCTCTTAATCAGCTAACTCATAATTGTTCCATCTCTTTCCATCCATTTCCACACAGATACATTACTCATTATTTATCAGCATGATTACACTATTAATCTCCACTCAAACCTTATTAGTTGTACTATAAAGTAGTATACTTCCTATTTTCTCTCTCTTCACACTACTTCTACCTTGCAATTACCTCATAGTCTCTATTCTTGTATCTACATACTTGGAATCTACTACTTATGTCCTTGCACTTATTCAGAGAGTCATCAGTGTCTAACTTCAGCACACCCCTGAAAATGTAGCTGGTACTACTAAGGCACAATACTTTGTTTGTTATCTTTTACTCATCTTAAGGCTTACCTTCAGTATTGCCTCTTTCCTGTTATAATGCACTTTTTTATTTTTTTCTTCTTTGGTATTTTCTTCTTACTACTGTACCTCTTCACATTATTACATCACATGACCATTTTACATTTTCACATCTTTCACATTGTCACACCTTCACACTTTTCACCTTTTCACATTTCACTTCTTCACATGTCACAGATCTAGAGCAATCTAGACTCTGCTGTCATAACTCATGATTACCTGCTGTCTTTTTAAGGTCCCTGCTCTTCTTTTGCCATTGGTTGGCTTACTGTACTTTATTTAGGGCCAGCATCATTTACATGGTCTGTGCACATACTGTAGCAATATAAAAGGAGGTCTGCTCAAGTCTGGGTTTTCCCACTCTTACATACCTGAACCTCTTAGTTCTACAAGTCCCTTGGTTTTTATCTCTTATTATTACTTTTGCCTAGTTCTTGTGTTTCTAGTTCAAAGACACTACTCAGGATTAGTCAGCACACACCAAGGCTAGGTGTTAGGTTTAGATCAATGCATCAGCAGCTGTGTTTCATTTCCCTTTTTCCACAGCAAGGTCTATACTTGTCCCTATCTGGGCCTAGCATAACAAAAGAAATAGCATAATCTATTTGCAGCTACTATTGCTATAGTTCATTTCCATCATTCCTTCCAAACAATCTTCACTGTTTAATTCCCTCTGGAGTAAGCCTCAAGTCTTTACCTCAGATTCTCTCAAGTCCACTTTAGAATCTGAAAATCCCTTTTCTTTAGATTGCTCTTCCATACCAGAAAATGCACTTATGGATATCCTTGTTTCCTTGCAAGAAGAAGTACAAGAAGATTATAACCTAGCACATGAACTCTCTTTTTCCTTACAGATTTCTTGAGCCCAGACACTCTTATCCTCTACTCCCATCCAATGCTAACCTGCATTTATCCTTCTCTGACTCTCTCCAATTACTATCATGTCTGGCTTATTCTCTTCCACTACTAAGCCAATGGAACTTTATCTTGGTGCCCCCAAGCACTTTGATAGTGATAGATTTAAGGCTGAGAACTGGCTGGATATAGTCCAGTTCTACCTCTTCATCAGCAGCATGGTCTATGACTCTGATAAGAAAAAGATTGGTTTTGCCCTTTTATTTATAACTAAGGGGCCAGCACTGTTATGAGCTGCAATGTACCAGAAGAAATATATCTCCAGCATGACCATCACCATGGGAAAGTTTTCCCATTTCACCTTTGCATTTCTGAAAGTTTTCCAATAACAGGATACAGTTAATGCCACCATTCATTGATTGGTGAACTGTCATATTCTATACCTCCAATCCAATTCTGACCCCATCTCAACCTGGCTTATAATCAGTCCTTGTACCTAGTAAGCTACTCTAGCCCTCTAACTTCTCTTTAGATAACTCTGGCCCTCTATCACCATTCTGGTTAGCACCAGCTATACATATATGCTTTCCATCCCTCTGTCAGTATATGTTTCCCTGGCCCTCTGCTTCTACTCTGTCCTATTCCATTTTCAGTCTATCTCTGCCCCAGTTAAGTATCACCTTAGTTCTATTTTGTTGTTTCTGGACTATCCTGGTATAACTCCACTCTCAGTTACCATTACCATCATTGTTACTATTCCTTTTCCATTCCTGTTCCTTGCTTCCCCTTGTTTCATTCTATTACCCTTCAGTTTCAGTCTGACATGATTGGACATTGTCTTTTCTGATATCTTCATTTGTTTCTTAGATATTTAGACATTTGCTTTGCTTCTGAGTTTGCACCTGTCTCACTTCATTACACTTCTAGATAGTTCTGCCTCTCTGAGGTATAAGTACTGTAGTTTTGTATCTTGTACCTTAGTATGAATATTGACATAAATGCCCTCTTATCTTCATTTTCACTCTGATTAAGCCTTTGGGCTTACTCTGATCCTTCAGGTTACTCTGGAGAATCTCCAGGGCCAAGCAATATTCTTGAGGAAGTTGCAAGGTCTCACCCCTATGACTAGGCTTAACTCATTTCATCCTGCCTATCTCTTTTGTTAAGCATAGAGATAGCTTTTTTACCCACCTCCAACATTTATGTAAATTGAGACACTGGAAAGTGCAAGGGCACACCACATAAGGTAAAGCCAAGTCCCATTTGATTATTGAAACCCTTCCTAGATTTCTCTGAAGCCCTCTGGACCCTTCCAGAGTTATGATCTTCCTTCAGCATCAAGGGTTTCATTTAGAAAGGGATAAGTTTTAACATGAATACACAGATGAAGCAGAGAAAGAAAGGTAAATGAATGTCTTTCCTTGCTGAATATACCACTGAGTTTCAAAACTGAGTCATTACCACTAAAATTACTAACAACAATATTTTTATTGGCTACTATGAAACAGGACTCATGTCCTACCTTTTCCATCATATCCATAACCTGGATATAATCCCATCTACTATCACTGAGTGGTACACCAAGGCTGCTCACTTTCAAGGAACTATGGAGTATGTCTACTCTATAAAACAATGATAAAAGCATCTTTATGTATTTGCTTGAACTTTCATGTTCCCCTCCACTACAACATTCAAGCTGAAGAAAGATTCAAATGCTATGGACATAGATACCATAAAGAAGGGCTGACTAACCAAGGCAGGTAGGGCCTTCTGCATCAAAAACAGACTTTATTTTAGATGCTGAAAATCCAGTCATATCAACACCACCTGCCCAAACTTCCCTGCTTCTTTCCTCCCTCCCTTAACCACCAAGAATACTCCTTGCATTAAGAAGGTCTCTGCCAAAGAACTTACAATAAAGATTGAGAAGATTAGTAACTGTTATATCCTGGACCTTCAACCCGAATTCCAACCCCATTCCAACCTGGCTTACAATTGGTCTTTACATCTAGTAAGCTGCTCCAGCCCTCTAACTCCCCTCCAGGCAACTCCAGCCCTCTGTCACCATTTCAGTCTTCCCCAGCTATGCATGTACACTCCTGCCCCTCAGCATTATATGCTTCTCCAGACTTCCACTCCTACTCTGCCCATTCCGCTTCCAGTCTATCTCTGCTTCAGTTAAGTACTACCCTAGTTCCCCTTCATCATCTCTGGACTGTCCCAATATAACTCCATTACCATTCCTGATCAGCTACCATTACCATCATTGTTACTATTCCTGTTCTGTTACTGTTTCTTGCTTCCCCCTGTTTCATCCTGTTACCCTTCAGTTTCAGTCTGACATGATTGGACATTGTCTTCCCTGACATCTCCATTTGTTTCCTAGATATATAGACATCTGCTTCACTTCTGAGTTTGCACCTGTCTTATTTTATTATACTTCTAAATAGTTCTGCCTCTCTGAGGTATAAGTACTGTAGTTCTGTATCTTGTACCTCAGTACAAATATCAACAAAAACACCAGAACCCTCTTGTTGTTATTCTCACTCTACATGAGCCTTTGGGCTTACTCTGACCCTCTGAGTTACTCTGGAATACCTTCAAGACTACGCAATATCCTCAAAGGGGTTGTAAAGCCTCACCCCCATGACTAGGCTTGACTCTCCTTGTCCTGCCTGTCTCTCCTGTTGAGCATAGAGACAGCCTTATCACCCACCCCAACATCTATGTAAATCAGGATAATGGAGAAGTGCAAGGGTGCACCCCATAAGGTGAAGCTGAGTTTCATTTGACCATTGAAACCCTTCCTAGATTTCCCCAGAATTCTCCGGAGCACCCAGAGTTCTAATCTACCTCCAGCATCAAGGATTTTATTTAAAAAAGAGGAACTGGTTAAAAGTATACTCATCTTGGTATAGGTTTTAACAGTCTCTTTTAGTAGGATGGAAAGTTTTAACAGTGACAATGAATTCAATAATGGGGTAGCAAGAGTAGTAGTAAAGAAAGAATAAAAGAAGAAGATAGAAAGGGGTCAGGGTTTTTAAAATAGAGTACTTCTTCTATGCAAGGTACTTCCTTATTCTCTTGTGCACCTGTACTTGTATCCACTTCCAAGAAATTCATGAAGATTGTGATTCAAGTTTCCTTCTCATCCCATGCCAAGAAAGTCATAGTTACTTATGCTCTCATTGATAGCAGAGCACAAATCAACTATATTGACTGGGACTTTATCAAGAAGAACCAGTTTCCCACTACTAAACTTTCTGAATCAATCATTATTCACAACATTGACCACTTGAAAAACAAGAAAGGCAAAATCACTAGAACTTGCAACCTTCTTCTCCATTTTAAGCAAACTACTCTTCTGATTTCCTGCTATATTATTGCATATGGGAAGGAGAACATTATCCTTGGACACCCATGGCTTCAGGCCACCAATCCCACCATTGACTGGATGGCTAACAGACTCACCATTCTAGACCCTTTGTTATAGTTCACTTTTTTAAATTTTGATCACATGACTTTATCTTATCTTTCCATGTGGTTATCTAATCTTTTATCTTATCTAGGCATGTGATGGGTCACATGACAGGTCTAGACCCAGGGCATAGGGTTAGCCTCATGTCTTCAGCCTACTTCTTATTTCTATTGTCTTCTATTTTAAAAGCTTCACTCCTTTTCAGCCATTGGCTATTCTCATGGGTGCTTCTCTTCTTTATGATGGTGCCTCAGGGTTTGTGGGAATATTCCCATCAGGGTCTTGGTCTGTGCACCTTTCTCTACTATATAAATACTATAGCATTAGCATATCTCAAGTTTAGTCTTGAGCATTTATATCTTCTAGTGCAAGTGATCTCATTAGTACTTTTTTTTGCTATATCATCTTGCTTTCATCTTATTACATTGACATCAACACTGCTAAGCCCTTGATTAGGGTTAGAAGATCACATTGTATAAAGTCTGACATTAATACCATAATACTTGCTTAAGACTACCATTACTAGTCAAGGGCACTGTCATATCCCATATCTTCAACCCAGTTTTCACCCCATCCTAATCCAGCTTACAATTGGCCCTTGTACCTAGTAAGCTACTCTAGTCCTCTGACTTCCCTCCAGACAACTCTAGCCCTCCATCACCATTCTAGTCTGCCCCAGCTATGCATATATGGTTCTTACTCCTCAGTATTATGTGCTTCCCCAGGCCTCTGCTTCCACTCTGCCCTATTCTGTTTTCAGTTCTATTTCAGTTCCAGTTAAGTATTACCTTAGTTCAATTTCATCATCTTCAAACCATTCCAGTATAACTCTGTCACCATTCCCACTCTTAGTTACTAATACCATTATTGTTACTATTCCTGTTCTATTCCTGTTCCTTGCTTCCCCTTGTTTCATCCTGTCACCCTGTTAAAACTTTCATCCCACTAAAAAAGAGACTGTTAAAACCTATACCAAGATGAGTATACTTTTAACCAGTTTCTTTTTAAATGAAATCCTTGATGCTGAAGGAAGGTCAGAACTCTGGAGGGCTCCAAAGGGCTCTGGGGGAATCTAGAAAGGGTTTCAATGGTTGAATGGAACTTGGCTTCACCTTATGTGGTGTGCCCTTGCACTTTCTGGTGTTCTGATTTACATAGATATCAGAAGTGGGTAAGAAGACTGTCTCTATGCTCAATAGGAGGGATAGGCAGGACAAGGAGCATCAAGCCTAGTCATGGGGGTAATACCTTGCAACTTCTTCAAGGATGTCACTTGGCCTCAAAGGTACTTTGGGGTAATCTGGAGGATTAGAGTGAGCCCAAGGGCTCAAGCAGAGTGAGGATGACAACAAGAGGGTGTTTCTGTTGTTTTTGTTGATATTTATACTAAGGTGACAGATTATCAAAACCCAAATACTGCTACTACTACTACTACTGGGTTGGAGTTCACCAGAAGGGGATATGAGCTCCAGAGATCTCTGGAGTTTTCTGGAGTTTCTGAAAATGATCAAGTAGTCAAGTAGCAGGTTCTTTATCAAACAGGACTTGGCTTCAGTGCCCTGGCATAGCCTTGGTGTCCTGATATGCAGCAGGCTGGAGATAGCAGAGGAGAGCTTGCTCAGGGCTCAACAAGAGAAATGGACAAGATAAAGAGTATTAAGTCCAGTCTTAAGAAGTAGAGTCATCAAAACTTATGGAAGGTAGCCAATAGGCTGATTATAATCTCCAGCAGGGCCAGAGGGTCAGAGTGAGTCAGAGGACTCAGGTTGGATAGAGGTAGTAACAATAGTAAAGTTGTTGCTTATCTCAAGTCAACATTAAGCCATAATAACTTTAATGCTGAAAACTCCAGAGTAATCCAGAGGGTTGGAGTGAGCCCAAAGGCTCAATCAGAGTGAGAACAATAATAAGAGGGTATTTCTGTTGATCTTGTCAATATTCATACTAAGGTACAAGATACAAAACTACAGTACTTATACCTCAGCAAGGCAGAACTATCTAGGAGTATAATGAAGTGAGACAAGTGCAAACTCAGAAGCAAAGCAGATGTCTAGGTATCTAGGAAACAAATGGAGATGTCAGGGAAGACAATGTCCAATCATGTCAGACTGAAACTAAAGGGTGACAGGATGAAACAGGGGGAAGCAAGAAATAGAAACAGAACAGGAATAGTAACAATAATGGTAATGGTAACTGAGACTGGTAATGGTAACAGAGTTATACCAGAATGGTCTGGAGATAATGAAGGGGAACTAGGGTAGTACTTAACTGGAGCAGAGATAGACTGGAAGTGGAATGGGGTGGAGTTGGAGTGGAAGCCTGGGGGAGTATATAATGCTAAGGGGTGGAAAGCATACATGCATAGCTGGGGAAGACTGGAATGGTGACAGAGGGCTGGAGTTGCCTGGAGGGGAGTCAGAGGGCTGGAGTAGCTTACTAGGTGCGAAGACCAATTGTAAGCTGGGTCAAAATGGGGTCAGAATTTGGGTCAGAGGTCTGGAATATAACACATACTCCAGATGTACTCTGGATAACTCTGGAGTGAACAGGGCTTGGCTTTACCTTATGTGGTGTGCCCTTATGTTAGTACCAGATGCCCCAATTTACAAAGGGGTCAGAAACTACTGGAGGTCCAGAATAGATTGTAGGGCTTTTTCCAATGAGAGGTACAATGTCAAGTTGTGGAGTAAGTTATGAGACTTAGTGTAGGGTACAACATCAAGTTATAAAGTAGAAGGGGATCTAAGAGGATCATAACATTGTGTTATGGTCAATATTTCAACTGTAGTACAAGATACAAAGCTCCAGTACTTATATCTCAGAGAGGCAGATTATCTAAGAAGGAAATGAAGATATGAAAGGAGTTGTCTCATAAGCAAAGCAGGTGCCAATGCATCCTGGATACAAATGGAGATGTCAGAGAAGACAACATCAAATAATGTCAAACTAAAACTAAATGGTAACAGGGAGAAGCAAGGCGAAAAGAAACAGGAACAGGAAGTAAGATTGGAGGAACTACAGAGTTATATTAGAATGATATAGAGTTAGCATAGGTAAAGTTGGAAACAATCATTAGATAGAAAAAGATGGAGGTAAAGAGAACTAGGAAATACACAGCTTAAAGCATGAAAGCAACCAGAGTTGCACTGGAGACATAGTAGAGTTGACCTATTGGCATGGAATGTGACAAGAACAACAAGTTTATTTAAACCATCAAAAACAAATATTTGTACCACAAGAATTACATATAGAAGCTCTTAATCTTTTTCATTATTCTTCTTTAGGTGATTATTCTGGTCAAGATCATACTAAATAACTTTTATCTAGATATTATTATTGACCTGGTCTCCATAAAGATGTTGCATCTTTTGTTTCACACTGTTCTACATGCACTATATTCAAGGAATCAGAAGCTATTATTCCAGTTCATTCTCTTCCTATGGCTTCATCTCCCTGAAAAGATATTTCTGTTGATTTTATTATGGGACTTTCAATATCAAAAGGATTTGATGCTATCATGGTGGTAGTTGATTGATTTTTGAAAGAAGTTGTTTTTATTCCATGCCTTTCTTCTCTTTCTTCTTTATATATTGCAGAACTCTTTCAAGACCACATCTGATCCAGACATGGACTCCATTCTTCCATAGTTTCAGATTATGGCCCTCAATTTGTCTTGAAGTTCACAAAACAGTTGAATGAGATTCTTTAGATTAAACAGAAGATCTCTATAGTGTATTATCCTAGATTGGATGGGCAAACAGAATAAATATATCAGAAACTGGAACAG
>JBBPKN010000053.1:0-71354 GCA_038089275.1 Pulveroboletus cf. rosaemariae
GTAAGACAAGTGCAAACTCAGAAGTGAAGCAGATATCTAGATATCTAGGAAACAAATGGAAATGTCAGGGAAGACAATGTCCAATCATGTCAGACTGAAACTGAAGGGTGACAGGATGAAACAGGGGAGAGCAAGAAACAGGAATGGAACAGGAAGAGCAACAATAATGGTAATGGTAACTGACCAGGAACAGTAATGAAGTTATATTGGGATGATCTGGAGATGACAAAGGGGAACTAGGGCAGTACTTAACTAGAGCAGAGATAGACTGGAAGCAGAATGGGGCAGAGTGGGAGTGGAAGCCCAGGGGAGTGTATAACACTGAGGGGTGGAAAGTATACATGCATAGCTAGGAAAGACTGGAATGGTGATGAAGGACCAGAGTTGCCTGGCAGGAAGTCAGAGGGCTGGAGTGGCTTACTAGGTACAAAAACCAATTGTAAGCCAGATTGGAATAGGGTCAAAATTCAGGTCAGAGGTCTGGGATATAACATTACCTCCTGATCCAGCCCCTATTACCCTATCTCACCCTAAATGCATTCACCAACCCTCTCAACATGTTCTCAACATTATTTATGGCAAGGCCACTGATTCCATGCCACCTTGCAGCATTCAGCTCCCTAATCCCATAAATAAAGTAACTCAAATCAAGCCAGATCCTAATAGTGGTCCTATTATGTTTTCCCTTCCCTTTTCTCTCTCTTCCTTATCTTACCTCTTAGCTTCTCCTTTTTCCACACCCTGTGTGCTTTCTTGTTTACTATATCACAATAGATTTTGCTCTTCTTGTATTCTAGCCTTGCCTAGACCACTCTTTTATTATACCCTTTGCCCAGGTATTCTATCTTTTAATCAGCTGACTTATAATCATTCCATCTCTTTCCATTTATTTCCACATGGATACCTTACTTATCATTTATCAGCATGATTACCATAGTTGTCTCTGCTTGAACTCTATTAGTTGTACTATAAAGTAGCATACTTCTGGTTCTCTCTCTCCTTATGCTACTTCTACCTTGTAATCCACCTCATGATCCTCACTATTCCCTGTCCTTGTACCTAGTACTTGGAATCCACTTGTTGTGACCTGACACTCTCTAGTCTAAAGTATAAGTTGTCCTAGCATCTGACTTTGGCATAACTATCATATCCTGGATCTTCAACCCAAATTCCGACCCCATTCCAACCTGGCTTACAATTGGTCTTTGCACCTAGTAAGCCACTCCAGCCCTCTGACTTCCCACCAGGCAACTCCAGTCCTTTATCACCATTCCAGTCTTCCCCAGCTATGCATGTACACTTTCCACCCCTCAGTGTTATACACTCCCCTGGGCTTTTGCTCCCACTCTGCCCCATTCTGCTTCCAGTCTATCTCTGCTCCAGTTAAGTACTACCCTAGTTCCCCTTCATCATCTCCAGACCATTCTGATATAACTCCATTACTGTTCCCAATATCTAGACATCTGCTTCACTTCTGAGTTTGCACCTGTCTTATTTCATTACACTTCTAGATAGTTCTGCCTCTCTGAGGTATAAGTACTGTAGTTCTGTATCTTGTACCTCAGTATGAATATCAACAAAAACACCAGAAAACCCTCTTGTCATTGTCCTTACTCTGCTCAAGCCTTGGGCTCACTCTGACCCTCTGGGTTACTCCAGAGTACCTCCAAGGCTATGTAATATTCTTGAAGAAGTTATAAAGTCTCACCCCCATGACTAGGCTTGACTCTCCTTGTCCTGCCTGTCCCTCCTGTTAAGCATAGAGACAGCCTTATCACCCACCCCAACATCTATGTAAATCAGGACAATGGAGAAGTGCAAGGGTGCACCACATAAGGTGAAGCCGAGTCCTGTTTGACCATTGAAACCCTTCCTAGATTTCCCTGAAACTCTCTGGAGCACCCCAGAGTTCTGATCTTCCTCCAGCATCAAGGGTTTCATTTAAAAAAGAGGAACTGGTTAAAAGTATACTTATCTTGGTATAGGTTTTAATAGTCTTTTTTTAGTGGGATGGAAAGTTTTAACAGTATATGTTAAATCTTCTAGTCCACTTTGATAGGCTTTTACTGTTATAAAGTGACACTCCAGCACTTGAACTAGTCATGTGACATCACATGATCATGCACAAGACACTCCATTTTAAGCTTAACCCTAGTTTGTGGTCTAGTTTTTTTAAGAGTATTTATTATCCTCTTTTCTAGCAGTGGTCATGTGATCATAAGTCACCTGACATGGATCTTCCCAGGATCTTCCCTGGAACTGCCCTTCATCTAATCTCCATGGATCTCATCTGATCTAGATCTGGATCTGAATCTGGACTCTAGATGCATCTGTGGCAGATCTACAGATTGAATCTCATCTGTGGTAGAGATCTCTGTCCTCATGGTACAAGTATCTCTGACCCTGCATTTATTTCCTAGATACTTCTCTTCCATTCTTCCATATCCACATGGTATCCTGCCATACTTTTCATTTCTGATCCATGTTTCCATTTTTTCTTATCTATTAAGGGTTTAGGGCATTCCCTGATTAGGTAGCACATGTACTTAGTCAGCATGGTCCATGCTCAGGATCCCATAATATATAAGGTAAGGATAGACAAGCTAGGATTCCCCAGTCTTGCTTACTTGAGCCCTGGTTTAGAGTCACTTTTAAGGGATTACCTCTTTCACAGATCATCCACTCTTTTGCCTTAGTGCTTTCACAGGTGATCCAATAGCCCCTAGGGTTAGCTTGATTCACTTTTGCATCACTGCCTAGTTAGAGGCCACTAGCATAAAAGCCCTAGAACAGAAGATCAGAAGGCACTTACCAAGGTTAGGTTAGAGTTTAGTTAGTTCAGCACATCTGCTTGTGCTTCATTTACAGTGGTTCAAAAAACTATCCCAATATTTGCATGTTTTGCACTAAATGCAATGGCTATCAATAACTACTAATTATCATGCTAGACTATAAGTATATGAAATGCAGTACTTGCTCTTGGCTTTCTATTGGTCTAATAATCAAAGCATTTGGTTATATTTTGGTAACATGGCAACCATATCAAAATAACAACTTATTGGAACAGTTTTTTGACTTTATATAGGATATGGTATTTAGTACCTGGTATAACCTTTCTTAAACTTGATAACTGCTTGAATTCTTCTAAACATGCTTTCTATTTATTTTTGACACTTTTTCACAAAAATTCTTTCCCACTCTACCATTATTCTATCCCATATTTGATAAACTCCTGTAAATATCCTCTTATAACCTGAAAGGTATCTTTTCAAATGATCTCAAGTGTATTCAATAGAATTAAGGTCTGAAGATTGAGCAGGCCCATTCAGAAGCTTGATATATTGCTCCTTAAACCAGATTTGAGCTTTTCTAGAGATATATTTGGAATCATTATCTTGCTGAAAGATAATTTCATCTAAGGGAATTCCAGAAATCTTCTTGTTCTACAATAATTCTTTCTTCAAAATTGTCACATACTGTTTAGTATTTATCCTTCCCTTAACCTCACTCAAAACTCCCATACCATTCCATCCAATATAGCCCCATATCATGAGTAATCCTTCTTCAAACTTAACTGTATCTTTGATCTCCTTAGAACTTATTACCTTACCTTTCTTTTTTCACACATATTCTTGTTCATCTGATTCAATTCTGTTGATTTTAGTCTCATTTGACCAAATTACCCTCTTTCAGTCCTCCACAGTCCAATGCTGGTATTTTAGAGCAAAGGCCAATCTGCTTTTTCTATGAATAGCAGAGAGAAGAGATTTTTTCTTTTTTACCATAGCTTTTAAAAAAGCTTCCTTGAGAGTATTCCTGACTGTTTGTGGGCAGACAGGAGTGCTGACAATAGAATTGATGAAATGAGTGGCCTGAACTGCATTACTGGCCTTTTCAGTAAGAATTCATTGAACAATAGCATACTTGTTGGTAGAAGAAAGTTTTGAAGGATAATCACCATAATGATTTTCCTTCTCTGGTTGGATTTCCTGAAGGACCCTAGCCACAGTAGACTTCCCTATACCAGTTTGAAATGCAATTTTCCTACAGAAAAGATCAAGAGAGGCAAGAGAGATAATAATATCTCTTTAAGCAGCAGAAAGATGTTTTATAATGAAAATAAGGGAACTTATTTGTGATGGTAGAATTTGTATATGCTGCAGGCTAATTAGTGACATAAGAGTGACATAATATATTACTTACCTAAGATATATAATCATCTTACAGCACTTCAGAGTTCAATATATGTAATGGAAATTCAAAGTCAAAAAACTATTTCAATAAGTTGTTATTTTGATATGGTTGCCACATTACCAAAACATAACCAAATGCATTGATCATTGGACCAATAGAAAGTCAAGAGCAAGTACTGCAATTTATTATACACTTATAGCCTAGCATGATAATTAGTAGTTATTAATAGTTATTGCATTTAGTGAAAAACATGCAAACATTGGGACAGTTTTTTGAGCCACTATATATGTCTCTAAAGGAAAAAACATGTAATCCCAGAAGAGCAAAGAAAGGAAAACAGAAAAAAAATAGAAGAAAAGGAAATAAATAGAGTAAATTTCAACAGAAAAGTTATTCAATTCTCTTTAAAGTTCCTAGCCCTCACATGACCCAACATACTTACTTGACAAGAACTCAGTTACCTCAACAAGGTAGAGTTGCACTCACCTGTAGATATATGCCCATTTAAGTGCCACGTCATGCATCACTGTCATATCCCATATCTTTGATCCAATTCTAACCCAGCTTACAACTGGTCCTTATATTCAGTAAGCCAATCTAGCCCTCTGACTTCCCTCCATGCAACTCCAGCCCTCTATTACCATTCCATTCCACCCCAGTCATGCCCATACACTTTCTGCCTTGCCAGCAGTACAAACTTCTCCAGCTCTCTGTTCCTGTTCTGCTCTAATCCCAACCTTAGTTCTTCTCCATTCTCTGTACATGCTACCTTAGTTTTCATTTCATTCTCTCTGGGATACTCCACTATCACTCCATACCTTGTTCTGCTCATAGTTACTATTACTAATTCTTGTTCTTGTTCTTATTCCTGTTCCTGTTTCTCTCTTGCTTTTTTCTGTTATCTGTTATAACTTTGATGAATGTTGACCAGAAAGAGATAGGATCAAAGGAGGAACTGGGAAACCAACCCAAAACCAGGCAAGTAGAGAGAAAAGGAACTTGAAAAATGTGTCTTATAGACCAAGGGAGCTAATTGGAAGGGACACCACACCAAAGAAGGTGGATATCACAAGTGCTCAAGTCTAAGGACTTGAGATATCTGGAAATTCTATTATATCTATGGTAAACAACCCACAACAACTATAGTAAGATAAACACCAATATAGAAGTAATTGGAATAGAAAAGGCTAAAGATGTGAAAACTGTAACATTACCTTTTAGTTTCAGTTTGACATGATTGGACATTGTCTTTTCTAATATCTTTATTTATTTCTTAGATACTTAGATATCTGCTTTGCTTCTGAGTTGCATGTGTCTCATTTTACTATACTCCTAGATAGTTCTGCCTTTCTGAGATATAAGTGTTGTAGTCCTGCATCTTGTACCTTAGTATGAATTTTAACATAAATACCCTTGTCTTGTTATTGTCCTTACTTTAGTTGAGCTACTCAGCTCACTCCTTGACCCTTCAGAGTACTCCAGAGGACCTTCAGGGCTAATCAATATCCTTGAAAGAATCATAAGGCCCTACTCTCATAATCAGGCTTGACTCTCCTTATCTTGCCTTGTTTTCCCATGTTGAGTATCAAGATTACCCTTTTTTCTATGATTGATTCCTCTGTAAATTGGAATACCACAAAGTGCAAGGGTATACTATATAAGATGAAGCTAAGTCCCTTTTAACCAGCACAACCCATTCTGACCCTTTGCTGAAGACCTTCAGACCTTCTGGAAATCTCTGCAGTTTAAGCCCAGATTATGCTGGTATAGCAAGAAGGATATAAGTTTTAACAGTATATTCATACTTATACTTGCACTCTTATATCACTACACTACATAAGGATTGGCTTAGGCTATATCTTGATCCCTGACTCTGACTTACCCATATGGGCTGTGCACATAAGAATAATCTCTTGGGATCTTTAGAACTTCTGAGCATTTCTGGAATCTAGACTAATTCCTTGCACTAACCATCAGGTTATGATTACCCATGACCCCATTATGACTCTGACCTTTTCTGGGCACCTCAACCCTCAAGTTGGCCTATCCTTCTTATAACACAGGTCCTCTACTACTCCTGACCTTCTAAGCCTCTTTAAACCACTTCAATTTTCTACAATATCACTTACCAGATTCAGATGCTTAATATGTTATGAAGTAACACTTCCTGCACTAGAACCAGTCATGTGACATCACATGATCATGCACAAGACACCCCTTTTTCAGCTTAACTCTAATCTGTGGTTTTATTCTATTAAAAGTATTTATTATTCTTTTTTCCCAGCAGTGGTTATGTAACAGTTAGTCATCTGACATGAATAATTCCTGGATTTTCCTGGGAACTGCCCTCCTTTCTAATCTCCATGGATCTTATCTTATCTGGATCTGGATTTAAATCTGGATTCTAGATGCATCTGTGGTAGATCTCTAGATTGGATCTTATCTGTGGCAGAGATCATCATCCTCATAATGTTATGAATATAACATTCGCTAGCAGAAGAGTCACATGACAAGCACATGACCATGAGACTTTATTGTCAAAAAAAGACAAACCCTAGGATATGGTTAAGTTGTTATTCAGAGTTCTCCTTGAGTTTAGGCATAGCTTATAGGGTTGGATCTAGCATCTCAGATGATGGTATCTTCTGATTGGATCTAGATGACATCTGATCTAGATTGATGGATCTGATCTGTGGCAGAGATCCAGATAAGATCTCCTTGACCTTATGGCTAAGGGTATGGTTTAATCTCTGCTTACTCTAGACCCTTACCTTCCATTCTATATAGCCTCTCTATTTTACACACCTATACCACATGGCCCATTGGTCATACTCTCAGTAAGCATGCTCTATGCTCTATTCCTTATTTAGTAGTTTCCTATGCCCTGGAGGTGATCCATGTGTACTTGGACTTAGTATAAATAGTTGAGTAGTTTCTTGGTTTTAGCTTCCCAGCCTTAACCACTTGTTTAGCTTAATCATTTTGTACATCATCTAGTGCCTTTCAATATAGGCATTACCTTCTAACTTGTGCTATGGCTCCTCAGGACTTGCTACCCTGAGTCCACCACACTGCTTTTCACTCTATTCCAATCAAATCTGACAATGAAACTGATGCACCCTCTCAAGGCAGACTGTTTAGGGTTAGGATGGGTCATTCAGAGATCAACACCATAACACATGATGCAAGCACCTCTGACCCTGCACTTCCATTCCAAGGCTATGCCTTTTCTTTTATTTTCCTTCATATCTGTGCCTGCCCTTTGCTGGCATTTTTTAATTTTTACTCCATGTCTTTTTATCATTGTTCTTATCTATTAGCCCAGAGTTTGGGGCATTTCCAGATTAGGTAGCTCATGTACTTAGTCAGCATGGTCCATGTACTACTATAGACAATATATAAGGGTGAGAGTGTAGAGGGCTGGCTCTTTAGTTTTTGTCACTTGAGCTCTGGGCTTTCACAAGTAATTTCTTGGAGGTTTTCCCTTAAGGCCTGGCTGGAGCTTGTCCCTTTACAGTCTTGATTAGGCTCATTCCTTCCTTTCACACTTGCCTAGTTAGAGCCACTAGCTACAAAAGCTCATCAGTAGAAGAAGTACTCTTAGATAAGGTTAGGGTTAGGATAAGTTACTTTTGTTCAGTAGTAGTAGAAGCCCTTATGTGAAGAATGTGTTATGAATGAATAGTTTGGATATACAAGAGTCACATGACAAGCATGTGACCATGAGACTCCTATGCCAGATTAAGCCAAACCCTAGGCTATGATTAGTCTTATTCAGAGTATATATTGATTAAAGGGTTAGCACAGAATTAGCAGCAGATCCTAGATAATGGTATCTTCCAATCTAATCTAGATGATATCTGATCTTGGATCTTAGATCTGGACCTAGATTGATGAATCTGATCTGTGGCAGAGATCCAGATGAGATTTCCTTGACCACAAGGCTAAGGTACTGTTTTAATATCTGTTGACCCTGAAGTCTTTTCTTCCATTCTATTACTTCTCTTCCATTTAGACCCTTGATATGCATGGCCTTTAGTCATACCCTTTACCCTCACTCTATGCCCAGTTCCCATATTAGTATTTATCCCAGACAGGCTTGGTGGTCTGTGTACCACCCTAGATAGTATAAATAGGCCACCTATGTAGCTCTTAGCTCTCCAGCTTTGAGCACTTGTTTGTTTAGCCATCTAGGCATCTCAATAGACAAGCTAGTGTTTGGACTTTACTCCTCAGGCTTAGCTACCCTGAGTATTCCCTTCTCTAAGTCCTGCACTATATCTAGGATCAGGCATTTACCATCTTATCCTCTTATTCTTCCAATCAACACTGACATTGACATTGGCACAATCCCAAGGGCCATATTGGGTTAGATTTAGGCTTATCTGCATAGTGTGCCATATTGCCACCATAATAGAATGCATGTCACTTGACAAAGACTTGAAATCTGGTCTGCACAAGATGTATTTACCAGGGTAGCAGACTATTATAGGTAATACAAGTCAAGAAGACTATCAGATATTCACAGGTACCAGCTGAATATAGGCAGCTATTGCAAGAAGCAATTTCCCTTATCCCATTGGAGAGTATTTAACAAGATGTTACAGCAGATACAGAGTTTTCTAGATCAGAAGTTTAGCAGCCAAGATGATTTGCAAGTCTCATCTAGAGGTGAGTTCAAATGGATTAGTAGTAATACTCCTATATTCAAAGAGCTAGGTCAAGAAGACAAAGCAGAAGTTGCCAAGAAGGCATTGAGTTGAAGAAATCAGGTGTTTTTGAAGCTATTCTAAGAGAAGTTCCAAAGTTTTCCAGGTCATTATAGCTAATGAAGTTCAATGAAGAACCAACAAGATGTTGCCTGGCATAAGGCAAAAGTAGCACAGCCATATAGGTTCAAAAGCTTAGATCAAAGAAGATCAAGAAGCTTAGATTCCATAAAAGTTCTACAGTGCCATTAAATTGATTACTTTCTCTGGCATTTCTCCATTTCAGATAGCACAAGTCCATAAAGACTTTAAACTATTTTTGACCTGAACAAGTCATTAAACTATTACAGAGTTGTGGGTTACCCTGAGAAACCCTCATTTTCATTTACAGCCATATTCCCTTTAATAAGAGTCCAGATAGTCCAATACAAGAATTGCAGAAGAAGATGAAAACTTTATCTGAAGATCAATAATCTTGACTTAGCATTAGAGTTGCTAGGGAGGATAAGTAATGATTTACTTGGAAAAAGTTGAAGTTCTATTCTTGCAGTTGCTCCAAAACAAGTTTAAACTACCATAGTAGCTGAAGGAGAATTCTGAGTCTAATAGAAAGTTGATAGCAAAAGCAAAAAGCAGATTGGCAGAAGTAGTCCAAGACTTTTCAGGCAAGAAGCCTTTATGATGAGTCATTAGAAGATAGCTGAAGTCAAGAAGCCAATGCAGTCAATTACAATAAGTATGTACTAGATAAAGATTTTTCTTTTGAAGCTTTATTCTGAAATGAATTCAAACTATTACTTTGCAATGAGTTGAAACTAGTTAAGAGGATTAGTAATGAACTCAGACAAAAGTTCAGCCTAGCTGGATGAGTAGAAAGGTAATATTAAACATCACAAGAAGCAAGACAAGTTGTTAGCAGAAGAAGACCAGTTCAAGAAAGTAGTAAGAGAGAACTAGGATGCTTACATGTGTTGAGTCATCAGTTGGAATTTGTTTACAGATTATCCTTCATGAAGTCAAGCAGTTGAAGAACAGGCTTTCAGAAGTTGGCAATTAGTTTTGTTTCTTCAGAGGCAGTTGAAGCTACTGTGATATCAAAAGCTACTTCTCAAGATTAGAGTTGCAGTTCCAAGATCTGCATTATCAAAACTTATAAGAAGAGCAGTTGACATCTCTGCATTGTTAAAAGATTAGAAGATTAGTTTTCACAAATTGGTTTTTATTTTTAGAGCTAGAGAATACAAGCTAAAAGAAGAAGTTTATCCAAAGCAAATGGTCAAGTAGTGATGAGAGGCAGCTTGCCCCTGCATTATCAAAGGGTAGCAAAAGAAGATCAGGAGTTAGGAGAAGTATTTGATCAGCAGACATTCTCAAGTTCACAATATCTGAAATAATGTAAAACTATCTAAGAGGATCAGAGCAGCAGCAGATGAAAGTCAGGAGATTTATTCTCTTGTATGAGTAGATGCAATTTGCAAGGACAATCACAAGGTTTAGGAGAAGAAGCCAAAACTTTAGGAGATAAGAGGAAGTCATAGAAGAAAGTTCAGGTGGTTTAGTCCATCAAGCAATTGCATGAAGATTTATCAAGAAGTCTATTCTCTATGGTGAGCAGATGAAATCTTGGAGTAGAAGTTTCTTTTCTTTCAAGGAGTAGATGAAAATTTGCAGCAAAGATCAGAGATCAATGATAATAACTGGAGTCAAGCATTCAAGAAGATATCAGTTTCATTCTGGGAGGAGATTTGAAGGTTTACCTGATTGGAGCATAGAGTTTTTGTTTACAGATCAGCAGTTATGAATCTGTTATATCAAAATCAAGAAGTTCAGCCAAGTACCAAAGACAATGGAGAAGAACAGAAGTTATTGACAAAAAGAAAAGCTGAAAAAGACAAGTATTCAATAAAGATGAACAGAAGTTGAAGAAGTCTTTGTCCAGAATAACCTAAAACTACCAGAAGATAATCCATGATGATCTCAAACTAGAAGAGTTTCTATTTCAGAAGCAAAGTAGGTAAAATCAGATAAAAGTGTGCAGAGCAGTTGGTCCCTGCTTATCAAAGAATAACTAAGAGAAATTTGCCACAAGTAGAAAGGAAGTAACTGAAGCAGATAAAGAAGAACAAGGCAGCAGTTAAAAGTTCTGCTATATCAAAAAGTATAGTTTACAGATCAGAAGAAAGGTCAAGTAGAAGAAAGAGTTAAAGATCATTACTTAGCAGTCCATCAAAGATCAGAAGGTAATCAGATCTGAGATCTAGTACAAAAAGTTTACAGAAGATGGTTCAAGATGAAGTATTTGAAAGATTCAAGTATTCTAATCACAAGAGTCCTAGACATGACATTAAACTGTTCTTGGTGTTATGGGTTATTCTATGAAACCCTTAGTCCACAATAACTTTAAACTTTGGACTCAGGAAAAAAGGTTCAATAGGCAAATTAATATCAAAAGCAACACTTAAGTAGTTACAGTGGAAAAAGTCAGAAGGTAATCAGGCACATGATGTGATGAATAAGTTCAAGAAGGTTGCCAAGAGCAAGAGTAGCCAAACCACTCTAGTACTCAAGGTTAAGTCCTTAGCAAGACTTTAAACTGTTACATGACAAGAAGAAAAGTATCTGAAGCAGAAGTTGTTACTTAGTAGTCCCCACTTAGTCAGAAGGAAATCAGGCAGGTGGTTTGTACAAAGAGTCTAACCAGAAGACAGCAGAAGCTTAGGAGAAAAAGTATTCAAGTCATCAAGGTCCTAAGCAAGATATTAAAAGGCAAGATTTAGAGTTCTTGAAGAAAAGTCTTTTTGCAGTCAGCCTAGCCCAGCTAGCAGTTAGCTGAATTTATTTCAGAAGCAGAAATTGCAGTAAGCCAGGCATAAGAGTTGTTCTGCAGTTAGTTGATGGATAGCTGAATTGAAGATTTAGTATTCAAGATCAAGGATAAACCAGAAAGTTCTCAAACTACCATTTTAGAGATTGAAGAAGATTAGTAGATTCCCAAAAGAGTAGAAGATTAAGATTCCTGAAAATCAAAGAACAGCAGTAGCCAAGCAGAGGCATTTTCTGAAGTTAATAAAGCTGGTTATGTTTCAGAGATATTTTAGTTTAAAGACAGGATCATGATTTTTAACAGCTAACTTACTCTAAAGACAGGGTTGAACATTTTTGACAGCATTAAGTAAGAAGTCAGCAGCTGGACTTCCCAGGAGAAGATTAGTATTTTGGTTTTTGCCAGCAGCAGCTAAAAATCCCCTCTTCTTTTCTGTCCATCATTTCCCTCCAGTTGAATTCTTCATTACTGGATTCTACCTCTAGAAGATGCATTTTCTAGTTGCATCACCACCAAGTCTTCAAGTTTCAGGTAAAGCCTTTGAATTTTAGCCCATTTGTTTTCAGCAGTCTAGTCTACTCTTTTCTTGTTTCCACCATTAATCTTGAGATGAGTTGACCCAAAGACAGGGTAGTAAGGATATCTGAAGATAAAGATTGAAGATATTTTAAAAAAATAAGAAGCAATTTTTTTCTTTTTCTCCCAACTTTTTACATTCATTTTTCTTTTTATTCTTTTTACTCAAGAGTTCACAGGAGAAGATCCAGGCAATGATGGATATAAGACAGAAGAAGTCTCTACATGCTCTTTGAAGCTTCACAGCTAAAAATGGGGTAGTGTTATAAAGTGACACTTTCTGCATTAAAGCCAGTCATGTGACATCATGTGATCATGCACAAGACACCCCTTTTTTGGCTTAACCCTAGTCTGTGGTTCTATCCTATTAAGAATATTTATTATTCTTCTTTCCCAGCAGTGGTTATGTGACAGTTAGTCATCTGACATGGATCTTTTCTGAATCTTCCTGGAAACTGCCCTTCTTTCTAATCTCCATGGATCTGATCTGATCTGGATCTGGACTCTAAATGCATCTATGGCAGATCTCTAGATTGGATCTTATCTATGGCAGAGATTGCTGTCCTCATGGTGCAAGCACCTCTGACCCTGCACTTTCATTTCAAGGCTATGCCTTTTCTTTCATTTTTCTTCATATCTGCATCTGCCCTTTGCTGGCATTCCTTAATCTTCACTCCATGCCATTTCATTATTGTTCTTATCTATTAGCCCAGGGTTTGGGGCATTCCCAGATTAGGTAGCTCATGTACTTAGTCAGCATGGTCCATGTATTACTGTAGACAATATATAAGGGTGAAAGTATAGAGGGCTGGCTCTTCAGTCTTTATCACTTGAGCTCTGAGTTTTCACAAGTAATCTCTTGGGGGTTCTCCCTTAATGCCTGGCTGGGGCTTGTTCCTTTACAGTTTTGATTAGACTTATTCCTTCCTTTCACACCTGCCTAGTTAGAGCCACTAGCTATAAAAGCTCATTAGTAGAAGAAGCACCCTCAGATGAAGTTAGGGTTAGGATAAGTCACTCTCATTCAGCAGTAGCAGAAGCCCTCATGTGAAAAATGCATGTCATAATATACATGCATCTAAATTCAACTTTCTAACTCCTGACTCTGGCATTCCCCTGTTTACTACTCTGGGCTCTCCAGAGCAGCTATAACTCTCTTCTATCATGCAGCATCACCAGTTCTCATGAATCCTCAAATGTAGTTTAGATTATGGTTGCCTATTTACAAGTGCCACTTCCTCCTGTTTTCCCCATTTCTTTCCAGCAGCTGACTTCAATCCTCTGACACTTTGTTGTCATTTGGTAATTCTTGATGAAAAATCACTTTATATCACTCCAAACTATTTCTAACCACCTTATTTGGCCTAGATCTTGCTATTGCAGTCTAAGCATTTCTCTAGCCATTTCATGACTTCCTTCTCAACAAGTTACCCAAGGATTATCAATAGGCTGTTATCACCTGCTCATGTCTGATCTCTACTCCTTGGTAACCCATTTTCAGCAGTTTGCCCTAGCCCTTTAAGACCCTGTTTCTTAAGCACAACAAGTTTATGAATCCTGAGCCCCTTGTCTCTCTGATCTCCAACACTGCATCTTTGTACACTTTCAATCATTACAATCCCCCATTGGATTCCTAGTCCTGCTTAGGATTTGAAAGCCCCAATACCCTGATCCCACTCCATCTATTTCTGTTCCTCTCTGGACTCTTTCTTTTTCCTTTATTTTGGCCTTATGCTTAAGCTATCAGATTTTTACACACCCTACAAAGACTGTTGAATTTACTCTATCAATGCTTAGCATTATCCTCCACTAGATGATTTGTGTTCACTGATTCTAGAACACCACTGACTTATCCATTGTGGTCTGTTGATCCCAGATATTAAGTAGTATCTTGTCTGTTCACTAAATAACACATGCCAGCACCCTGTGTACCCCCTGTAGCTCCATATCACTCCAGTTTCAGCTAACTCTGACTCCAAACCACAGCTTTTTTGTCTTTTCCTGGTTTACAACTTCATCATCTAGAGCACAGTAGTCAAGTTGTGTTGCTCTACCCTTTGTGGTAGGATAGTTTCATTTGTTAATATGTCTTCTAGAAAAATACCTTTGCCTATCTCTGACCTTTCCTGAGCTTGTAGCATCTGACCCTTTGTTATTATTTATCTCCTGGCATCTCTGGCATCTGTTCCTTTATCCTTGCAGTTTTTGAGATATACTCATCTTTCTAACCAACAAGGCTTCAGAAGCACCACTTCTCTTCCTCTATACTCTGACATGCTCACTGCATTTTATCTCACATGCCCAAAGTCTTCTCATCCTTTCTGGGCATTTCTGTCCCTTTCTGTTTACCTAGAAAGCTAACCATTCTATCATGACTGTACTGTGATTACCCTTCCTTTTCCTACTTGCAGCTGATCAAGTTTTGTTTTGGTTCCTCTATTGGCATCTGCTTGGATTTCCTCTATATGGTACTACATTTGTTATAGTGGTAATATGGCATACTGTGCAGATAAGCCTATAATTCTAATCCAGTATGGCCTTGGAGTTGTGTCAATGTCAATGTCAGTGTTGATCAAAGAATAAGAGGATAAGATGGTAAATGCCTAACCCTAGATAAGGTATAAGACTTAGAGAAGGGAAGTACTCTGGGTAGCTAGGCCAGAGAAGTGTGGTCCAAACACTGGAATGCTTATTGAGATGTCTAGATGTCTAAACAAACAAGTGCTCAAAGCTGGGGAGCTAAAAGCTACATGGATGGCCTATTTATACTATCTAGGGTGGTACATGGACCACCAAGTGTACCAGAGATAAGTACTAATATGGGAATTGGGCATAGAGTAAGGGTAAAGTGTTATGAATGAATAGTTTGCTAGCAGAAGAGTCATATAACAAGCACATGACCATAAGACTTCTATGTCAAACAAGATCAAATCCTAGGATATGGTTGAGTTGTTATTTAGAGTCCCTTGTTATGGTTTGGGCACAGCTTATGATTGGATCTAGTATCTTAGATAACAGGTGCATTTTCTGATCTAATCTCTAATGAATCTGGATCTTGATCTAGATAAGGGTCAGATCTGATCATGGCAGATCTCTAGATGAGATCTCCTTGGCCTCAAGGCTAAGGGCATGGTTTAATCTCCACTTACCCTAAACCCTAACACTTCTATTCCTACATAGCCTTTTCATACATACCCCTTTCACATGGCCCATTGATCATATTCTCAGTCAGCATGCCCTATGCTCTATTTTCTTATTTAGTATTGCCCTATGCCCTAGAGATGATCTATGCATATCTAGAATAGGTATAAATAGCTAGTGAGATATAGTACAAAGCCCCTAGCCTTAACCACTTTGAAGCACAAGCAGATGTGCTAAACTGCTTTTAACTCTAATCTAAGGGCTTTCTTGGTGAGTGCCTTCTTCTACTAAAGGGCTTTTGTACTAGTGGCCCTGAACTAGGCAAGAGGATGTAAGAGTGAATCAAGCTAATCCTAAGGTTATTGGATCACCTGTGAAAGGTATAGAGGTAAAGATGTGGATGATCTGTGAAAGGAGTATTCTCTTAGATGTGACATTAAACCAGAGCTCAAGTAAGCAAGACTGGAGATCCAGTTCTGCCTACCTTACCTCTTATATATTGCCAGAGGGAACTGCTTACTAAGTACAGAACTACCTAATAAGGGAGATAACCCTAAATCCTATAGATAAGGAGAAATGGAAGCATGGAGCAGAAATAAAGAGAATGGCAGGAGGCCATGTGAATATGGGAAAATAAAAGAGAAGTAACTAGGAAATGAAATGCAGGGTCATAGATGCTTGCACTATGAGAATGGGGATCTCTGCCACAATTGAGATCCAATCTGTAGATCTGTCATATCCCATATCTTTAACCCAATTCTGACCTGGCTTATGACTGGTCCTTGTACCCAGTAAGCTACTCTAGCCCTCTAACTCCCCTCCAGGCAACTCTGGCCCTCCATTACCATTTTAATCTGCACCAGCTATGCATGTACACTTCCCACCCCTCCACCAGTATACTATTACAATTCCTCTTTTCTTTTTCTTTTCCTCTTCTCTCTTATCATAGCTTCAGCTCTTCTTGCACCTCAGATGCTTTCTTGTTCACTTATCACTATAGATTCCACTCTTTCCACACTCTAGCCTTGGCTAGACCACTTTCTTGTTATGCCCTTTGCCTGGGCCTTTTATCTTTTAATTAGCTGACTCTAATCATTCCATCTCTTTCCATCCATTTCCACATGAATACCTTACTCATCATTCATCAGCATGATTACTCAGTTCATCTCCACTTCAACTCTATTAGCTGTATTATAAAGTAGCATACTTCCTGTCCTTTCTTTCCTTATGCTACTTCTACCTTGTGATCATCTTATAGTCCTTGCATCTCCACTACTTCTTGTATCTACATACTTGGAATTCACTGTTTGTGTCCTGGCACTTAACCAGAGGATCATCAGTATCTGATCTTGGCATACCCCTGGGAGTGTAGCTGGTACCACTAAGGCACAACACTTCATTTGTGTTACGGTCAGTTTCTGGGCGAACTAATCCTAACCCTAAACAGTCTGCCTTGAAAGGGTGCATCGGTTTTGGTTGACTAATTCGGTTGGAATAGATGGTGAGGACTGAAAGTGGTCTCAGGGGAGCTAAGCCTGAGGAACCATTGGTTTAAAGGAAATCGGTTGTATAGGGTAATCGGTTATAAAGGACACTAGGTTTAGAGGCGAAACGAAGTAATTAAGGCTGGGGAGCCTTAACCAAGGAACTACCGACTATATATACTATCTAAGAGTGTGCACGGACCATCTAAGTCTGTCCAGCACAATACTAAATATGGTAATAGGGCATAGGGCGTGCTTACTGAGAATATAACCAATGGGCCATGCGGATAAGGGGTGTATCAAGGGAGAGGCTATGTAGAATGGAAAGGAAGGTCAGGGACAATGGAGATTAAATCATACCCTCAACCATGAGGCCGAGGAGATCCCATCTAGAGATCTGCCACAGATCAGATCTGACCCTCATCTAGATCAAGATCCAGATTCATCAGAGATAAGATTGGGAGGGACTCTGTTATCTGGAATTCTAGATCCAACCATAAGCTGTGCCCATAACCCAAGGGGAATTCTTTAACCATATTCTAGGGTTTGTCCTTGTTTGGCAATAAAGTCTCACAGTCACGTGCTTGTCATGTGACTCTTCTGCTAGCGAATGTTACATTTGTAACAATTTGTTGCCTTCCACTTATCTTGAAGCTTACCTTTGGTTTGCTTTATTCTCTTTACCCACAGCAAGGTCTATGCCTGTCCCTACCTGGGCCTAGTGTAACAAAAGAAGTAGCATCTTCTACTTGCAGCTATCATCACTATAGTCTGCTCCCACCATTCCACTCAAACAACCCTCACTGTTTGACTCTCTCTGGGGTGAGCCTCGTGCCTCTACCTCAGACTTTCTTGAGTCCACTTCAGAACCCAAGAACCCCTCTTCTTTGGATTGCCCTTTCACACCAGAAGATGTGCTCATGGACATCCTTTTCCTCTCTTAAGAAGAAGTACAAGAAGACCATGACCTTGCTCATGAACTCTCCTCTTCCTTGCAGATTCCCTGAGCCCAGACACCACCATCTCCCACTCCTGTTCAACACTGACCCATGTTTACCCTTTCTCAACCCTATTCTTGATCCTCTCCATCCATTTCCATGTCTGGCTCCTCTACTTCCACCACTAAGCCTATGGAACCTCACCTCAGTGCCCCTGAGCACTTTGATGGTGACTGATCCAAGGCCAAGAACTGGCTGGACACAGTCCAGTTCTATCTCTTTGTCAACAGCACAGTCTATAACTCTGATGAGAAGAAGATTGCATTCACCCTTTTATTTATGACCAAAGGGCCAGCACTGTCATGAGCTGCAATGTACCAGAAAAAGTGCATCTCTGGAATAACTGTCACCATGGGAAAGTTTTCCCATTTCACCTCCACATTCCTTAAAGTTTTCCAACAACAGGACATAGTCAATGCCACTATTCACTGGTTGGCTAATACACAGATGAAGCAGGGAAAAAAAGGCAAATGGACACCTTCCCTCACTGAATATACCACTGAGTTTCAGAACCATGTCATCACCACTAAAATCACTAATGACAACATACTCATTGGATACTTTGAAACAGGACTTGCATCCTAACTCTCCTACTGTATTCATAACCTGGATATGATCCCCTCTACTATTGCTAAGTGGTATACTAAAGCTGCTCACTTCCAAGAAACTATGGAGCATGCCCACTCTATAGAACAATGGTGAAAGAATTCTCATGCATTCACTTGGACTTCCATGCCCCCCTCTACTACATCCAAACCTGAGAAAGATCTGAATGCAATGGACATCAATGCTATAAAAAAGGGACACCTGACTGAAGCAGGTAGGGCCTTCTGCATCAAGAACCAACTTTGTTTCAGATGCCAGAAACCTGGTCATATGAACATGGCCTGCCCAAACTTCCCTGCTTCTTTTTCCTCCACCCCCATCAAGGAAACCCCTTGTGTCAAGATGATCTCTGCCAAAGAACCAACAACAAAGATCAAGGAGGTTAGTGATGATGAATCCAATGATGGGGTGGCAAGAGTAGTAGTGAAGAAAGAGCAAAAGAAGAAAATGGAAAGGCAGGGTTTTTAAAACAGAGTACCTCCCCTATGCAAGGTACTCCCTCCTTTTCTTGCACACCTGTACTTGTATCTGCTTCAAAGAAGTCAATAAAGATTGTGATTCAAGTCTCCCTCTTCACTCATGCCAAGAAAGTTGTAGCTACTCATGCTCTTGTTGACAGCAGAGCACAAATCAACTGTATTGATTGGGACTTCATCAAGAAGAACCAATTCCCCACCAAGAAGCTTGATGAACTGATCATTATTCAGAACATTAACCACTCTGAGAACAAGAAGGGCAAGATCACCTGAACTTGTGACCTCCTTCTTTATTTTGAATAGTCTATTTTCCTGGTTTCCTGCTATGTCATTGCATGTGGGAAGGAGAACATTATCCTTGGATATCCGTGGCTCTGAACCACGAACCCCACTATTGACTGAATGGCCAATACACTTATCATTCCAGATTCCCCCTCTAATGATGTCACTTATCATGTCAACTCAGTCCACAAACCTTGATTTGATGGACTCCTTGAAGATATCATTGTTCCTCATGATAAACTCTTAGTCTATTATCTGAACTATGTCACCCTGGAGCAATTCATCAATGATTTGCTCTATGACTGCCACTTTAGCAGGATCTTAGATCGCTGCTCCTCTTATCTCCCCAAGATTACCATTGCTTGGCTCACCACATCCACTGAGCTCACCATTGAGGCTGAAAAGGCCAAATCCAAGACAACTCTTCCTCCTGAATACTCTCAGTTCTCATTGGTCTTTTCTGATACTCCAAAAACCCTTGACCATCTTCCACCCTCTCACCCATATGATCATGAGATCAATCTAAAGGACACATTCATCCCAAAGATTGGTAAGGTCTACACCTTATCCTCTCCTGAGTAACAGGCCATGGAAGCATTCCTCAAAGAGAATCTTCAGGCTAGAAAGATCCATCCATTTAAATCCCCTCAAGCATTGTCCTTCTTTTTTGTCAAGAAAAAGGACAGTAAACTCCACCCATGTCAAGACTACAGATATCTTAATGAACACACTGTTTGTGATACCTACCCTCTTCCTCTCATTTCTGACCTCATCAACAAGCTCTGAGATGCTCAGCTTTTCACTAAGTTTGACATCTGCTGGGGCTATAACAATGTCTGTATTTGAGACAGACACCAATAGAAAGCTGCCTTTATTACACATAAGGGGCTCTTTGAACCTATGGTGATGTTCTTTGATCTAAACAACTCACCTGCCACTTTCCAGCAATTCATGAATGATTTGTTCCAAGATATGATTGCTGAAGGATGGCTTGTCATCTACATGGACGACCTCCTTATCTCTTTCCCTGATGCTGACACTCATCAGAAACACACCTCCTGTGTCCTCCAATGGATGATGGAACTCGATCTCCACCTTAAACTGGAGAAATGCATCTTCACTGTTTCCCAAGTTGAATATCTTGGGATAATCATTTGTCCTGGCAAGCTTGCCATGGATCCTGTTAAACTTGCTGGCATTTCCCAGTGGCCTACTCCTTTCAAAGTCAAGAATGTTCGCTCTTTCCTTGGCTTTGCCAACTTCTACAGGCAATTTATTCCCAATTACTCCACTATCACCTGTCCTTTTCTTGACCTTTCCAAGAAATCTATGGCATGGTCTTGGTCCCCCACTGCCCAGAAAGCCTTTGATTCCCTTAAGGCTATCTTCCTCTTTCAGCCAGTATTGCAAGTGCCAGATCTTGCCCACCCTTTCACCATTGCCACCAATGCTTCTGCTTATGCATCTGGTGGCATCCTCCTTCAAACCAATGAGAATGGGGATTGGCACCCTTGTTCTTATCTCTCCCAGACCTTTTCCACTGCCAAGCAGAATTATGACATCTATGATCATGAACTCCTCATGGTCATCCATGCCCTCAAAGCCTGGAGACAATACCTCCTTGGCTCCTCTACCCCTGTTCAGGTTTTCACTGACCACAAAAACCTGACCTATTTTAAATCTCCCCAGAAGCTTAACCACCACCAAGCTCACTGGCTTCTTGATATTGCTGACTTCAACTTGCAACTTTCCCATGTTGCTGGTACCTTCCTTGCTGGGCCAGATGCCCTCTCCCATTATCCTAACCTTTGTCCTGATACTTCTCAGGATAATCAGGAAGTTACTCTCCTCCTGCCTGAACTCTTTGTTAACCTTATTAATGCTAACCTTTCTGCCCATATCAAAGAGCATCAACAAGGGAATCCCCTCTGCCTCACCATCCTGCAGAAACAGGATGCCTCCACAGATGATAAATTCCTGTGCTCCTGCACCTCCAATTGGAAGGAAATTGATGGTCTGCTTACTTACTGCAACTGGGTTTTTATCCCTTTCTCCATTAATCTCCATTGCGCCATTCTCCAATGATGTCATGATCACCCCTCTGCTAGCCATCCTGGTTATCTCAAAACCCAACAACTCATCTCCACTAAGTTTTGGTGGCCCAGTCTCACTTCCTTCATCCACAACTACATTGCTGGTTGCCCCATTTGTCAACAGAATAAGGCAAACACTTACCCTTCTCACCCCATGCTCTCTCCCATCTGCTCCACTGCTACTCACCCCTTTCAACAGATCTCCTGTGATCTTATCACCAATCTTCCTCCATTCTCTGACTTTGATGCCTTGTTGGTTGTGGTCAACCATGGGCTTACAAAGGGGGTAATTCTTTGCCCCACCAAGAAATCCATCACTGCTGAGGATATCACCACCCTCTTTTTCCACAAAGTCTACCTCCAATATGGTCTTTATGACAAAATCATCTCTGATTGAGGCCCTTAGTTTGCCTCCACCTTTGCTAAGGAGCTTGGGAAACTCCTTGAGTATAATCTATTCCTCTCCACTGCATACCATTCTCAATCTGATGGTGAAACTGAACAAGTTAACCAGGAAATTGAGACATACATCCACATCTACTGCAGCTCCAATCCCATTGGATGGGCTGACTCCATTACCCATGCTGAATTCATTCATAATTACCACCCCCACTCCATCACAGGGCAATCTCTATTCTATCTTATGATGGGATATGAACCCTGTGCCCTTTCTTCCATAATTGACAAATTACTAATGCCTGCTGTTGCTGACTGCACTAAGGCACTCCTCACTGCTTGTGACAAAGCACTCACTGCTCATGATCTAGCCTGCCAGACTATGGCATCACATATCCACTCCACCTTCTCCCCATTTATCAAGGGAGATAAGGTGTGGTTAGAAGCCCATAATTTGAAACAGGTAATTATTCACCCAAAACTATCCCCTAAATGGGAAGGACCCTTTACCATCACAGAAGTCCTTTCCCTGATCACCTATTGCCTCCATCTTCCATCCACATGGAAGATTCACCCTGTTTTTCATGTGTTATTGTTATCACTCTATCACAAAAACAATGTTCATGGAAAGAACTTCCCCACTCTACCCCTGGACCTTATAGAAGGTAAGGAGGAATATGAATTGGAGTGAATATTAAAACATTGAGGCCCCTCAGATAACCATCAATTTCTGATCTGATGGAAGGGATACTCAGCAGAAGATGACTCCTGGAAACCAGAAAGGAACTTGAAACATTCCAAGTTCACTTTGGATAAGTATAAACTCCTCTACCCTCACCACTTTTCCTCATCTGCCCTTTTTCCTCCTTATCCCACTATGAAAATCAATTATCATTCAAAATAACAATGGCTTTCACTGTTGACCAAGGCTTTTGTTCTTGCAATACCCCTCTTGACACTTCATCTCTGTCCACATCCCAACTTCCTGTCATTGATATCTCCAATGAGCCTTTGCTCATATCCTCCCCATCCTCTTTTACTGATACATTTTCTTCCTCTATTTCTGCACTCACTACAGAGCTTTCTTCCGAGGACTTTGTAGCCTCACCCCCTGCTATCACCATTGGCCCTGCCATTGTTGCTCCCATCCCCATCCCTCCTCCTGCAATTGACACTTGGTCTGCTGGCATTCTCAGTGTCAACCTCCCACTTTCTGCACATGTCCTTTGTCAGGGTGCTCCCTCCTCTGACTATTTGCACCAAGTCATGACCTACATCATGGACTCACACCTTGTGGTCCCCATTGGCTCTCACCTCAATATGTTCTCACTGCTTTGGTTCATCTATCAGATCTACATGCAGCTCCTTCATCTCCCTATCCTGGCCTCTGCCCTTGCCCACATTCCTCATGCCCATGTTTCCCTTGCACAAGCTCTTATCACTTCCATCCATTGCAAGCTCCTCTTCAACATAGAGATCCTCACCTATCAGATAAGCATGGGTGAATTCCTCACTGATCTTGATTAATACATGCATGAGCTGGCTGCTGCCCAGGGTTACATCCCTACCACCCCCTTTGCATCCTCCTTTCCTCTTGACAATGATGAGCTTGCTGTGCTTGAACATGCTGAAGCCTGGTGAACTGGCCTTCAAAGTAATGGCCATTTTCCTCCCTCTTATCCTTGCTTTCACAAAGCATGCTTTCACTGTTGATGCCTGGGCCACATCCATGTCAATTGCCCCTCTTATCAATGTCCCTACTGCCTCTGTTGGCACTCCAGACATACTCAGGCTCACTGCCCAGCTCAACACCATGTCATTAACCCACTCGTCTCCTCCTTTTTCTCTTTCTTTTCCTGTGGCTCCTCCCACACATTCTCCCATGGCTTATCCCACTCTTCTCACCACTCCCACCACTCCTGCCACTCTCAGAGTTCCTACCACTGCCCTCCTGTGGCTCTGTCACCCCCTTTGCCTTCTTATCACACCAACAATAACTTTCATGATGACATCATCAATGAAGTTGGCTGGGCCAACATCACTGGCTCCCCCAGGCCCTCTTATGATGCCTTTTGAGGTGTCATAAGTCTTCCATCCCTAGCAGGGGGGTAATATTATGATTTCTCTTTTCTTCTTCTTTTCCTCTTCTCTTTTATCATAGCTTCAGCTCTTCTTGCACCTTGGGTGCTTTCTTATTTGCTTATCACTATAGATTCCACTTTTTCTGCACTCTAGCCTTGGCTAGACCGCTTTCTTGTTATGCCCTTTTCCCAGGTCTTCTATCTCTTAATCAGCTGACTCTAATTGTTTCATCTCTTTCCATCCATTTCCACACAGATATCTTACTTATCATTCGTCAGCATGATTACTCAGTTCATCTCTGCTTCAACTCTATTAGCTGTATTATAAAGTAGCATACTTCCTGTCCTCTCTTTCCTTATGCTACTTCTATCTTGCAATCACCTCACAGTTCTTGCATCTCCACTACTCCTTATACCTACATACTTGGAATTCACTGTTTGTGTCCTGGCACTTAACCAGAGGATCATCAGTATCTGATCTTGGCACACCCCTGGGAGTGTAGCTGGTACCACTAAGGCACAACACTTCATTTGTTGCCTTCCACTCATCTTGAAGCTTACCTTTGGTTTGCTTCATCCTCTTTATTCACAGCAAGATCTATGCCTGTCCCTACCTGGGCCTAGCATAACATATACACTTCCCCAGCCCTTTGCTCCTGCTCCACTCTATTCTGTTTTCAGTTCTACCTCTGTTCCAGTTAAGTACTACCTTAGTTCAAGTTTGTTGTCTCCAGACTATTCCAGTATAACTCCATTGTCATTTCCACTCTTAGTCACTGTTATCATTATTGTTACTATTCCTGTTCCATTCCTGTTCCTTGCTTCCCCTTGTTTCATCCTGTTACCCTTCAGTTTCAGTCTAACATGATTAAACATTGTCTTCCCTGACATCTCCATTCATTTCTTAGATATTTAGACATCTGCTTTGCTTCTGAGTTTGCATCTGTTTCACTTCACTACACTCCTAGATAGTTCTGCCTCTCTGAGGTATAAGTACTGTAGTCCTGTATCTTGTACCTCAGTATAAATATTGACATAAACACCCTCTTGTTATCATCCTCACTCTGATCAAGCCCTTAGACTTACTTTGACCCTCTGGATTACTTCAGAGAATCTCCAGGGCCAAGCAATATCCTTGAAGGAGTTGAAAGGTCCCACCCCCATAACTAGGCTTGACTCTCCTCATCCTACCTGTCCCTCTTGTTGAGCACTAAGACAGTTCTTTTTCCCACCTCCAATATCTATGTAAATCAGAACACCAGAAAGTGCAAGGGCACATCATATAAGGTGAAGCCAAGTCCTGTCTAATCAACCAACCCTTTCCAAATTCCTCTGAAAGTCTCCAGATATCCCTGGAGTTTCTGAAGTACAATCTTCCCTTATATTTGTGCACTACTAAGGTACTGGAACCTGACCTTTGCCCTCTAGCAACAAGGGCTTTGTTCAGGAAGGAGATTGGTATACATTTTAACAGTTCATTCATACTCAGTATATGTTTTAATAGTATACTCATACTCAGATTGGTTTTAACAAGATCTGCCACAGATGCATTTTAGATCAGATCCAGATCCAGATGAGATCTAGATGAGATCCATGGAGATTAGAATGAAGGGCAGTTTCAGGGAAGATCCCAGGAAGATCCATATTAGGTGACTTATGATTACATGACCACTGCTGAGGAAAAGGAATAATAAATACTCTTAAAGAAAATAGACCACAGACTAGAGTTAAGCCAAAATTGGGGTTCCTTGTGCATAATCACATGATGTCATGTGACTGATTCTAGTGCAGCAGTGTCACTTTGTAACACTATCCTGTCTTTAACTGCAAAGCTCTGAAGAGCAAAGTAAGAGGAGTTCTTCTGCTTTAATACCTGTTATTGCCTAGGATCTGCTTCTGGAAACTTTTAGAGAAAAAAAAAGTAAGGTAAAATGAGTGAAAAGTTGGAAAATGAAAAAATGCTTCTTGTTTCTTTGAAACTATCTTTAGACTCTTGTCTTTAGATACCTTACTACCTTGTCTTTGGATTAACTTGTCCTGAGGTAATGTAGAAACTGAGTGAAAAGTAGACTAGGCTGCTGAAAAAATAACCTGATCTTGCTAAAGAAGGATTTGTAGAAACTTGAAGTTTTTGACCTGTGTTCTTCACATAAGGGCTTGCCTAACCCTAATCCTATCTTGAGATGCTTCTTCTATTCTAATGAGCTTTTGTAACTAGTGGCTCTAACTAGGTGAGGTAGAAATGAGAGTGAGAGCCAACCCTATAGCTGAAAGGGACAGAATCCCCAGCAAGGTAATAAGAGAATCTAATTCCTAAGAATCAACTGTAAATCCAAGCTAAAGCCCAAGGTTTAAGTGACAAAGACTAAAGAGCCAGTCCTCTATACTCTTACCCTTATATATTGTCTAAGGACTACTGCTGACTAATACATGAGCTACTAATCAGGGAATGCCCCAAACCCAGAGCTAATAAAAACAATAAGTAAAAGGCATAGAGTAGAGATTAAGAAATGCTGGCAAAGGGCAGGCATGGATATGAATAGGAATGGAAGAGAAGGCATAGCCTTGGAATGGAAGTGCAGGGTCAGAGGTGCTGCACCCATGAGAATGGAGATCTCTGCCACAGATAAGATCCAATCTAAGATCTGCCACAGATGCAACTAGGGTCCAGATTCAGATTCAGATCTAGATTTAAGATAAGATCCATGGAGATTAGAGAGGAGGGTAGTTTCTGGGAAGATCCAGGAAAGATCCATGTCAGGTGACTAACTGTCACATGACCACTGCTGAAAAAGAGGATAATAAATACTCTTAAAGGATTAGAATCACAGACTAGAGTTAAGCTGAATTTGGAGTTTCTTGTGCATGATCATGTAATATCACATGACTGGTTCTAGTGCAGCAGTGTCACTTCATAACAGTCTTGGGATAATGCAACTAGAAATCACAACTTCTAGAGGAAGAAACCAGAGAAAAAGAACTTGTCTGGTGGGAAGATGGTAGAGAGAAAAGAAAGGGGGCTCTAAGCTCTTAAAAACTCATATCTTCTCATCAAATACCAGTCTTGACAAAAGAAGTGAGGCAGTCAATACATGTAGGACACTTGAATGCATCTTACAAGAGAAATCCATTATAAAGGAAACATCTGACATGTAGAATGTAATAGAAAATATTATAATCAGCCTGATTGATAAAACCTTTGAGGGTAGCAACTTCTTCATCCAAATTCCTTGAATGAATGAGAGAGTTGGGAAAAATGGAGGGGGACTCTGAATGATGTGACAATGCCAGCAAAACAGGAGAGACTTCTACTGGAGAATCCAGCAAAGGAACTTCTCATGGACTAATCTCTGAACTTGAAAACACTTGGCAAATTGCAAGAATAATCTCATGCAGGCAATAAGGGCACTGCAGAGCCAATTCTTGCTCAGCTTCTGGGTAAAGCACATAATAAAGACCATAGATGTCATGCACTGCTGAATGCTCTACTACTGAGTCCAGCACTTTAGGAATTTCTTCCATGAAAAACCCATCAACCTGAGCAATGTGTCCATGCTTGTTGAGGCTAACAAACTCTAAAAATTCAGGAAGTAAGACCACATTTTGAGTGGAAAAGACTTCTGAAAAACTCTTTTCTTCATCAGCTACTTGTATGTCATTGACCCTGTCTTCAGAACTGACTACAACTTCTTCATCAAGTTCTGCTTGCAAAGGAACCAACTTTTGTGGAGGATCAACTGCTTGACTGTCAACTCCATCTTTAGACTGGAATATCTCTGAAATATTACCAGCTTCTTCAGCTTCAGAAAATATCTCTGCTAGTTCTTGCTATTCTCCAGCCTTTAGAATTATACAAGCTAATTCTTCTTTATTGGGGAAAAATGCATTCTTCACTGATGGGAATGTACTTTTTGATAATGCAGAATTTTTAACTGCCTCTGATATATCTTGTGAAGAAATGGAAATTTGCAACTCCTGATTTTTATCCTGCTCTTGTCATATCCCAGACCTCCAACCCAATTACAACCCCATCCTGATCTGGCTTATGATTGGTCTTTGTACCTAGTAAGCTACTCTAGCCCTCTGACTCCTCTTCAGGCAACTCTGGCCCTCCATTACCATTCCAGTCTTCTCCAGCTATGCATGTATGCTTCCTGCCCCTCAGCATTATATGCTTCCCCAGGCTTCTGCTCCCACTCTGCCCCATTCCATTTTTAGTCTATCTCTGCTCCAGTTAAGTACTACTCTAGTTCCACTTCTTTATCTTCAGATCATCCTGGTATAACTCCATTACCATTACCATTCTTAGTTACCATTACCATCACTGTTACTATTCCTGTTCCATTCCTATTCCTTGCTTCCCCCTGTTTCATCCTGTTACCCTTCAGTTTCAGTCTGACAAGATTGGACATTGTCTTCCCTGACATCTCCATTTGTTTCTTAGATATTTAGACATCTGCTTCACTTCTAAGTTGCACCTGTCTCACTTTGCTACACTCTTAAATAGTTCTGCCTCTCTGAGGTATAAGTCCTGTAGTTTTGTATCTTGTACCTCAGTATGAATATTGACAAAAACACTCCCTTGTCTTCATCCTCACTCTGCTTGAGCCCTTGGGCTCACTCTGACCCTCTGGGTTACTCTGAAGTATCTCTGAGGCCAAGTGATATCCTTGAAGGAGTCACAAGAACCCACCCCCATGACTAGGCTTGACTCTCCTTGTCCTGCCTGTCCCTCCTGTTGAGCATAGAGACAGCCTTCTTACCTACCTCTGACATCTATGTAAATCAGAACACTGAAAAGTGCAAGGGTGCACCACATAAGATGAAGCTGAGTCCCATTTGATCATTGAAACCCTTCCTAGATTCCTCTGGAGCCCTCTGGAGTTATGACCTTCCTTCAGCATCAAGGGTTTCATTCAAAAAGGAACTGGTTAAAAGTATACCCATACTGGTATAGATTTTAACAGTCTCCTTTTGTTGGAATGAGTTTTAACAGCTCTACTATATCTTCAAGCCCTTGTCTGTAGATGTACCTTGGTGATCTCTTAATCCATTGGACTCTGGGTGAATGACCCTGATCTTCTTTGACTGGTAAAAACCAACTACTTTCTTCTTTATTGGAAGAGACTGGCAAAATTTCTCTTGAAACTCTTAAAAGAAGATTATTTTCTACTTCTGGAGTAATCTCTGGAAGATCTTCATTATCCCAGTTGGGACTCCATTTGAATTTGTCTTTGTATATCACCAGAAGATGACCCTTAGCTTTCTCATTAACTTGGTGAATGTTTTCATCCCATGACATTACAGGAAGCAACTCTAAAATTGAGGGTTTCTTAGAATTACCCACAACACCAACAGAGTTTTCTGACATCTGCTGGTCAAGATCCTAAGCATCTTCTGCTTCAGCTTCTACTCATGCAACTTCATATATCTCTTCTATTTCTTCTCTTGTTGTCTGCACTTTTGTCTGCTTTGGTATAGTGACTTGAACAGAATCTAAGCCTTTTAACAACATGCTTATGTCCTGAGTAGTTTGAGAACTTTCCAGTTCATTACTGAGCACTTTCTTCACCATATCCATGAGGATATGAAGATTCTTTTCTACTCATCAAGATTTCTTAGCTTTCTTCTCAACTTTCAATGCCTTAGACTTGGCCTTCTTGTGAGCATCCTTGCTACTCTTTTCTACTTGTGCACTTGTAACTTTTGTCTTTGAGCTGCTCTGCTCCTCTGATAAAATTTTCTTCAGTCCAAAATAGTTTTGAAGAATTGATACCTGTTTTTTGAGTCTGTGAATCTCTTTCTTCATTGCTATTAACTCCAATAGAAGTCCTTGATTGATATCAACTCCTGTTTCTTCTTCTGGACTAAAAGAAACATTCTTCTTCTTTAATGCTATCTCCAAAGAACCTTGTTTCAGTGCCAACTTGATAATTGGCTCTAAACTCTTAACTTGCTTTTCATTTTTCTTTGGCTGAGCTTCAACAACCACAGGCTGTGACATTGTCAGCTTATGACCTTTGTAACCTGCTAGGGAAACTTGCTGATACAACTCTTCTAAATAACCCTTTCTGCCACAAGCATAACACTTGATCTCCTGTGGGCAATTCTTCTGAACATGACTATTGTGACCATAGTTGAAATAACTTGGGCAATTTACTGGGAGGTGGCCTTCTTGCTTGCACACCTAGCAGGTAATGACTCTTTCAGCTTCTACTTGCACTAAGGCTTTTGTCTGCCTACTAGAATCCTCTGAAATAGTTTTTGAACTTTTCAGTTCTGACTTTCCTTGTTCAGTTTCTACTTGCTTTGACTCTACTCCAGTCTTTTCTTCTGAACTCTTAGACTGTTTTAATGTCTCAGCTTTCATCTGAGAACTTGGATAATTCTTCTGAACTTCCTTGCTAGTGGCTTCTACTTGAGAAGCTATGCTCAACTCTTTTATCTGCTGCTTGCTTTGTTCCTCTAAGCTAGCTTTTGATATATCAGTAGCTTCAACTGGTGTTCCAGCTGATTTCTCAACCATCTGCAATTTTGTTTGACCAGATGCAATAACTGGTGTTGTGTTATAGTTTGCTTTTTCAAAACTTTGATTATGTGACTTTACCTTATCTTTCCATGTGGTTATCTAATCTTTTATCTTATCTAGGCACATGACAGGTCACATGACAGGTCTAGACCCAGGGCATAGGGTTAGCCTCATGTCTTCAGCCTATATTTAATCTCTGTTCTCTTTCATTTCAGAAGCTCCACTCTTTTTTAGCCATTGGCTATTCTCATGGAGGCTTCTCTTCTCTTTGATGGTGCCTCAGGGTCTGTGGAAGAATTCCCATCAGGGTCTTGGTCCATGCACCTTTTCCTACTGTATAAATACTGTAGCCCTAGCACATCTCAAGGCCCAGTCTTGAGCATTTGTATTCTTAGAAACAAGTGGACTCTCTAGTACTTTTTTATCATTTTTGCTTTACTCTCATAAACTGACATTGACACTGTAAGCCCTTGATTAGAATCAGAACATTTATTATATCAACAATTCAAAAACAATACTATAACATGTTGAACTTGAAACAATGGAAACCTTGAGACTTCTTCACTCAATTCTAAAAACTGGCTCTGTTTTTTTCTATTCTTTCTTGTTCCTCTTATCTTCAACCTTTAGTATAGCAGGGTCTACTACTGCTGTCTTCTTGGAGTTTGATACTGCAGATTCCATAACTGCACCTTGACTCTTAACAACTTTTGGTAAAGCAGTGGCTGTAACTGCTGGTTGACTCTTTAATGTTGTAGGAGCCTTGACTACTTTCTTAGCTTTTGATGAAGTGGATACTTTAACCACTTTTGCCTTTTGTTCTGCAGTGGCTACTGCTTCTTCCTTAGCCTTTTGTTTCTTCATAGAGGCTTCTGCTGTGACCTTGTTTCTCTGAGAATAGACTTTTGATATCACTAATGCCTGAACAGTAGTGGAAAATGATGATGGTGAGGAAGGGGAAGATGATAATGACTCCTGAGGCAGCTTGATTCTGATTGCATCTACTTTAGCAGCTAGGCTGGAAGAACCCAGGCAAACTCTGATGCTGCTGCTATTTCTGTAAACTGGGAGAGAGATAGTTGCTATGAAAGGAGAAGTCATGATATGAACTCTGATAGAGGACTAAGCTTTTCTTCTTAATCTTCTTCAACTAAGTCTGATGACTGTTGCTACTGAACAAAGGGCTGTGACTCTGTGTGACTTATAACCCAAATAGACTGCTGGTCTAGACTTCTTGTCTGCTCAGCAACTTCTGATTGAATAGAACTTCAAATAAAACTTCTCTTAATAGTAGAAAGGAAACTCTTCTTCAACTACTTATCTGCTAATGCAATCTTTGCTTGAAACTACTGATGCCTGTGTAAGGGTGGCAAACTTTGGCTCCTGTTCTTTTGCTTTGATAGCTTTTTGCTAAACTAGCTAGACTTTTTCATCAAAGAATAAACCTAAAGGATAAGGAAAAGAGACAGCTAAAAGTGAGTACTCCTGAGCTGGTGCAAATGTCTACTGAATACCAATCAAGTAATAAGTCTTGCTCAAGTGAAGCACAAGCAGATGTGCTAAACTGCTTCTAACCCTAATCTAAGGGCTTTCTTGGTAAGTATTTTCTTCTACTAAAGAGCTTTCACACTAGTGGCCCCAAACTAGGCAAGAGGATACAAGAGTTAATCAAGCTAATCCTAAGGTTATTGGATCACCTGTGAAAGCTATAGAGGTAAATATGTGGATGAACTGTGAAAGAAGTGTTTCCCCAGATATAACACTAAACCAGAGCTCAAGTAAGCAAGACTGGGGATCCAGTCCTGCCTATCTCACCCCTTATATATTGCCAGAGGGGACTGCTTACTAAGTACAGAACTACCTAATAAGGGAGATAACCCTGAACCCTATAGATAAGGAGAAATGGAAGCATGGAGCAGAAATAAAGAGTATGGCAGGAGGCCATGTAGATGTGGAAGAATGAAAGAGAAGTAACTAGGAAATGAAATGCAGGGTTAGAGGTGCTTGCACCATAAGAATAGAGATCTCTGCCACAAATGAAATCCAATTTGTAGATCTGCCACAGATATATCTTAGATCAGATCCAGATTCAGATGAAATCTAGATAAGATTCATGAAGATTAGAATGGAGGGCAGTTCCAGGGAAGATCCCAGAAAGATCCATATTATGTGACTTATGGTTACATGACCACTGCTAAGGAAAAGGAATAATAAATACTCTTAAAGGAAATGGATTACAGACTAGAGTTAAGCCAAAATTGGGGTTTCTTGTATATGATCATGTAATATTATGTGACTGGTTCTAGTGCAGCAGTGTCACTTTGTAACACACTTGTTGTCATATTATCTGTAGTTCTTACTCCTAGATAGCTCTTGTTAATAACAAGGGTTGTCCCTGAACACTAGTGTGATGGCTTCTTAGGTCTTGCTACCCTGAGTCCACACTGCCCTTATTCTATTCAATCCAAATTTGACAACAAAACCAATGTATCCTCTCAAGGCAGACTATTTAGGGTTAGGAAGAGTTGTACACTGACTGACACCATAATACTTGGTTAAGGCTTACCTTACTTGACTGGGTGCAAGTATCTAGCTATACTCTAAGCCTATTAATGTCTTCAAGGTTTCTATGATAAAGAGAGAATTTATACTGCACAGCAAATCAAAATCATTCCCCTTTACTCATTGTATTTTATACACTGACATTGGAGCCTAAGCAAGTCCTTAAACTACTTTGGCCACATATAGAGTTGTTAAGAAGCTAAGTGACTTGGTAAAATGCTTTGGCATATCTAATGTTGTCAGGATCTGTGCATATCTTGAAAGAGCCCATCTTTTTTTAGTTCTAGGGGATGCCTTGGGATGCTTTCACATGGATGCAAGCCTGTTGGCCACTGTGGTTCACATCTGGGTATTATCTAGTGTCCATTCTCTCTTGCTGCTGTTTGTAGATGTCATATAACCTTTACACTGAACACCAAAAATTGATTTCTGCAAACTGTCATAAGCAAGATTGTCATAGACCATCATCATTTGTTTAATCATACAGACAGAAGTACCAAAAGATGAAAGGCTTAGTTGCAAACTAGAAGCCCTAGAGAAAATGTTTACATCACAAGTTATGGGTAATCACTGCAAACCCTCATTATCATTATTAGAACACAGGAAATTGGAACACTGTGAAGTTCTCTGGTAGAATGGATCAAGTTGAAAAATGTCAACAAACTAGCAGTCTATCATTAAACTGTTACTCAAAAAAGTAACTTTGGTGAAAAGTAGAGCAAACCAATATTATTTGTTTTATGCTTTGGACATTTACATCTAGGGATATTTGAAGATTGAATTTCATTTTCCAGTGTCATCAAGCTGATACAAGAAAGACTGAAGAACTCAGACTAAAGAAAAGAAAGTTTGATAAAGTTAATCAAGAAAGCCTTGGATGAGGAAGAATTGAAATAGGATCAAGAATAATCTGTTTGGGAGAGTTTTAGATTGAACAGACTATAATGTCTCTAAATAAAGAAGCCTTTCTGGAATCAAGTGCAAGACTTAGATTGGAAGATTGATGATCATGACCAATAAAGACATCTAGCTAATTGGAAGGATATGAAAAGGTTTACTCCAATCATAAAGTCAATGTCAATGCTTGGTATCTGGAAGAAGAACAGTCTGTAATGACTATAAACTATATAGGTCTGAAATGACATAAAACTATCAGAACCATTTAGTAAGCAAAATCAGACAAAAGTTAAGGTTACATCTAGGGCCTTGATAAGTAGAAAGGAAGTAACTGAAACAAGAAAAAATCAAGTACTATGAAGAAGAATTCTGGAGTTGAAGAAGATCAATGATAATGACTGTCTTGTCAGGATAGGATGGATCTCTGAGTCTTGGAGATTGGAAGGATATTTGATGGTTTACTCTTCAATGAGGAAAGAGTTTTAATTCACAGGAAATTCAGAGAAGCAAGATTGAGTGGAAGGACAAGTAGTTAAGAGATTTCTAGCAGGAAGTTTGGGTGATTTAGTCCATTATTCAACTGATTGAAGATTGTTAAGAAAGTCTATTCACTAGAAGACACCTCTGAAGATGGGATGATGATGATGAAGTTCCAACACTTGATTATGCTATTCAGAATTTGCTTGATGAAGAAAATAGTCAAGCAAGGAGACAAGTATTCAGCCATGGACAAGAAGAGAAGTGGTTATATCTGTGGACATGAAAAAAAGCAGATTTGAAGAAAGTCACATTTCAGAGTTGAATGAGCATCACCAGATGAAAGGAGACTTATTCTCTGAGTAGAAAGTGATAGCAAGGAGTTCACAAGAATCCAAAATAATTTAAAACTATTCAGAGGCAGTTCTATATCTGTATTATCAAAAGTAATTTCTAGTAAGAAAGTCAGCAAGTACAAGTTAAAGAAGATTTGCAGCACCATAGTTTGGTTTTGTATATCAGGCATTAAAGAGTAAAGAGTATTTTAATAAGGAAGCTAATGATTATTCTGTCAAGAATCTTGTTTAGCAATCAAGAGTTCAATCTGGGAAAATATAAAAGTCAATTCACTGTCATCAAAAAGAAGAACACCAGCTGTCTGTTGATCTATTCCCTACAGGAAATGATACAGATGAAGTAGCTGCAGAGAGTTTTCTTCATATCCAGGAGTGAAGCAATGATCAGAAGTTATCAGAAAAAACTCAAGGAAGTAAAAACAGGATTGGACTGAGATGTTCTTAAACTATTGTTTTAGAATTTTAGATGAGAAGAAAGGTTAAGTAAGTGAAAGCTAATGATGGTGCAGTTAGTCTCCATATGGGAGCAGTTAGTGTTACAAACGCTATTGTGCAGTCATCTGACAAGCACGTGACCGTGGGACTTCATTGCCAAACAAGGATAAACCCTAGGTTATGGTTAAGCACCTTTATTTAATATTCTATTGCCTTATGGTTGGGAGCACAGCTTATGGTTGGATCTAGCATCTTAGATGACAGATTGCATCTCCCGATTGGATCTCCGATGAATCTGATCTCGATCCAGAAGAGGGTCAGATCTGATCGTGGCAGAACTCTAGATGAGATCTCCTCAGCCTCATGGTTGAGGGCATGGTTTAATCTCCACTATCCCTGACTGGCTATTTAATATAGAACCCTTCCTTCCATTCCACACTGCCTCTCCCACATCCATCCCTTATCCACATGGCTCGTTTAGTCATACTCTCAGTAAGCACGCCCTATGCCCTATTCCTTTATTTAGATATTCCCTGTGCCCTGGACTTGGTCTGTGTGCATCTGGGATTCGTATATATAGTAGTACAGTTCTGTCTCAAGACCCTCAGTCTTGAGCACTTGTATCATATGCCTAGTATTGGGTAATCAAGTGGCTACTGGATCTCCTGGCTTGTCCCTCATTTCTTATTGCTGTTATTCATTACTCTCCATCATCGACCATAGCATCAAGCCAGCCCCCACTTTAGGGTTAGGATCAGCAAAGCCTTATCGAACTGAAGGAACAGTCACTGGCCCGAACACCAGGACCCTGTCACAGCCTGATTGTGGAAGACCGACCGTAACAGTTAGTTATCTAGGCAAGTAACTGAAAGATTTATTATTCAAGTTGTCAAGAGTTTTAAGCATGACTTGAAACTGTTTCAGTGTTATGGGTTCTTCTGAGAAATCCTTAGTCCACAAAGACTTCAAACTATGATATACAGGTCTAAAGGAGATAAGCAAGTAATTGCAAGTGTAAAAAGTTGGAAGGTAATTGAATGCACCTCTGCAATGAAAGTTGTCAAGAATCAATCAAGATAGTACTTGTTGCAACTATAAAAAGTCAGAAGGTTATCAGGCATACCTCTGCAAGAGTCTAGAAAGTTATTAAGATCAAATATCTTCAATGGATCAAGTCCTTAGCAAGACTATAAAAGGTTTTATTTCAGAGTTTTCAGAGGTAGTAATGCAAAAAGCAGCATATCAAACTTCTAGGTCATATTTCCAATAATTTCAACATCTTTGTTTATTTGACAATCTGCCACTCAGTCATTCAGTTGATTTGAGAATTGTTGAAGCAAGAAGCCTAGTTGAGACATACCAGTATCAATTGAGAAGAGCAAAGAACAGAAAGTGTCAAAATTTATTGATTTTTTTTTCAAATGAGAGTAATTGTTGCATCAAAGTTTGCATGCTCATATCAATGCATATTTCATTGGGATGATAAAATCTGAAGAGGGGATAGTAGAGATGATAGGTGAACATAGTGAACCCCCTTTTCTAGGAGAAGATATCAACAATTATGAAGAATGACACAGGAGTTCAAGTATTCAAGAAAAAAAGAGTACTTTTTCATGCTTTTTAAACCTTAAGAGTTTCTTGCCCTATGCCAATCTTTTCTTTTCTTTTTCTATTTATTTCAGAGTTCAGAGAAGACAGCAAGACCATACTCTGATAATGGGTTGCAAGAACAATAGAAGAAATTGTTACTAGGTGATTTAGAGTCTTGCCCTTGAAGAGAAAATAGTGTTATAAACAAACAGTTCACTAGCAGAAGAGTCACATGACAAGCACATGACTGTGAGACTTCTATGCCAAACAAGGTCAAACCCTAGAATATGGTTGAGTTGTTATTCAAAGTCTCTCATTATGGTTTGGGCACAGCTTATGGTTGGATCTAGCATCTCAGATGACAGGTACATCTCCTAATCTAATCTCTGATGAATTTGAATCTTGATCTAGATGAGGGTCAGATCTAATCATGGCAGATCTCTAGATGGGATCTCCTCAGCCTCAAGGCTAAGGGCATGATTTAATCTCTGCTTACCCTGAACTCTGATACTTCCTGTTACATTTTCCTCTTTTCTTTTCCCTTTTACCTTTTCTCTTATTGTAGCTTCTGCTTTTCACACACCTCAGGTGCTTTCTTGTTCACTTTCACTCATAGATTCCATTCTTCTTGCACTCTAGCCTAGCCTAGACTGCTTTCTTGTTATGCTCTTTGCCTGGGCCTTTTATCTCTTAATCAGCTGACTTATAATTGTTCCATCTCTTTCCATCTGTTTCTACATGGATATCTTACTCATCATTTATCAGCATGATTACTTAGCCTGAACCTTATTAGTTGTACCATAAAGTAGCATACTTCTTGTTTCCTTTCTCTTTATGCTACTTTTACCTTGCAACCACCTCACAGTCCTTACATCTCCACTTGTCCTTGTACCTACATACCTGGAATCCACTGTTTGTATCCTGGCACTTAACCAGAGGATCATCAGCATCTGATCTCAGCATACCCCTGGGAGTATAGCTGGTATCACTTGGGCACAACACTTCATTTGTTGCCCTCCACTTGTCTTGAAGCTTACCTTTGGTTTGCTTCATCCACAGCAAGGTCTATGCCTGTCCCTACCCAGGCCTAGCATAACAAAAGAAGTAGCATATTCTACTTGTGACTATCATTGCTATAGTCTGCTCCCACCATTCTGCTCAAACAACCTTCACTGTTTGATTCCCTCTGGGGTGAGCCTTATGCCTCTACCTCAGATCCCCTCAAGTCCACTTTGGAACCTGAGAACCCCTCTTCTCCAGATTGCCCTTTCACACCAGAAGACATGCTTGCAGACATTCTTGTTCTCTTTCAAGAAGAAGTACAAGAAGACTGTGACCTTGCTCACAAACTCTCTTCTTTCTTGCAGATCCCTCAAGCCCAGATACCACCATCTCCTACTTCCATCTGACACCAATCCACATTCACTCTCTTCCAACCCTCTCCATCTATTGTCATGTCTGGCTCCTCCACCACCACCACTAAGCCTACAGAACTTCATCTCAGTGCCCCTGAGCACTTTGATGGTGATTGATCCAAGGCTAAGAACTGGCTGGACACAGTCCAGTTCTACCTCTTTATTAATAGTGTGGTCTATGACTTCAATAAGAAAAAAATCACCTTCACCCTCTTATTTATGACAAAAGAGCCAGTGCAGTCATGGGCTGCAACATACCAGAAGAAATGTATTTCCAGCATGACTGTCATCATGGGAAAGTTTTCCCATTTTACCTCCATGTTCCTGAAAGTTTTCCAACAACAGGACATGGTTAATGCTGCCATTCACTGATTGGCCAATACACAGATGAAGTAGGGAAAGAAAGGCAAATGGATGCCCTTCCTTGCCAAATACACTGCTAAGTTCCAGAACTGCATTGTCATCACTAAGATCACTGACAACAACATCCTCATCAGATACTTTGAAACAGGACTAGTGTCCTATCTCTCTTGTCATATCCATAATCTGAATATGATCCCTTCCACTATTGCTGAGTGGTACACTAAAGCTGCTTATTTTCAAGGAACTATGGAGCACACCCACTCTATAGAACAAAGGTGAAATTATCCTCACATGTTTGCTTGGATTCCCATGCCCCCCTCCACTATGTTCAAATCAGAGAAAGATCTGAACACAATGGACATTGATGCCATAAAGAAAGGTTATCTAATCAAAGCAGGTAGGGACTTTTGCATCAAGAATAGACTCTGTTTCAGATGCTGGAAATCTGGCCATATTAACATCACCTGCCCTAATTTCTCCACTTCTTCCCTCTCCACTACTGCCACCAAGGAAACCCCTTATGTCAAGATGGTCTCTGCTGAAGAACTGATAATGAAGATTGAAGAGGTTAGTAATGACAAATCCAATAATGGGGTGGCAAAAGTAGTAGTAAAGAAAGAACAGAAGAAGAAGATGGAAAGGCAGGGTTTTTAAAATGGAGTACCTCCCCTATACAAGGTACTCCCTCCTTCTCTTGCATACCTGTACTTGTATCTGCTTCAAAGAAATCTATGAAAGTGGTAATTCAAGTTTCCTCCCTCTCTTATGCCAAGAAAGTCATAGCCACTCATGCTCTCATAGATAGTGGAGCACAAATCAACTGCATAGACTGGGACTTTGTCAAGAAGAACCAGTTTCCCACTAAGAAACTCAATGAACTAATCATCATTCAGAATGTTGACCACTTTGAGAACAAAAAAGGCAAAATCACTCAAACTTTCAATCTTCTTCTTTGCTTTGAACAGTCTGTTCTTCTGGTCTCCTGCTACATCATTGCTTGTGAAAAGGAGAACATTATTCTTGAACACCCATGGCTTTGGGCCACAAATCCCACCATTGACTGGATGGCAAACATGCTCACCATTCCAGATCCTCCTTCTGATAACACCACCTATTGTGTCAACTTCATCCACAAACCCTGGTTTGATGGACTCCTTGAAGATATCATTGTCCCTCATGATGAACTCTTGGTCCACTACTTGGACTATGTCACCCCTGAGCAGTCAATCAATGACTTACTCTATGATTGCCACTCTAGCAGGATCTTAGATCACTGCTCCTCATACCTCCCTGAAATTACTGTTGCTTAGCTCACTACATCCACCAAGCTAGCCATTGAGGCTGAAAAGGCCAAACCCAAGACAACTCTTTCCCCTGAATACTCCCAATTCTCATCAGTATTCTCTGATACTCCAAAAATCCTTGACCACCTTTTGCCCTCTTGCCCCTATAATCATGAGATCAATCTGAAGGACATATTTGTCCCTAAGATAGATAAAGTTTACCCCTTATCCCCCCCTGAGCAACAGGCCATGGAAGCATTTCTCAAAGAGAACCTTCAGGCCAGGAAGATCTGTCCTTCCAAATTCCCTCAAGCTTCATCCTTCTTCTTTGTCAAAAAGAAGAATGGCAAACTCCATTCTTGTCAAGATTATAGGTATCTTAATGAATACACCATTTGTGATGTCTATCCTCTTCCCCTTATTTCCAACCTTATTGACAAGCTCTGAGATACTCAGCTTTTCACTAAGTTTGACATCTGATGGGGCTATAACAACATCCATATTCAAGACAGACATCAATGGAAAGCCACCTTTATCACACATAAGGGGCTCTTTGAATCCATGGTGATGTTCTTCAGTCTGAACAACTCACTCGCTACTTTCCAGCATTTCATGAATGACTCATTCTGAAATATGATCACTGAAGGATGGCTCATCATCTACATGGATAACCTTCTCATCTCCTCCCCTGATGCTAACACCCATCAGGAATGCACCTCCCATGTCCTTCAACAAATGACAGAACTTGATCTTCACCTCAAACTGGAGAAATGCACCTTTGCTGTCTCCCAGATTGAATACCTTGGAATGATTGTTCATCCTGGTGAGCTTGCCATGGACCCCATTAAACTTGCTGGTATTTCCCAGTGGCCCACTCCTTCCAAAGTCAAGAATGTTTGCTCTTTCCTTGGCTTTGCTAACTTCTACAGGCAATTTATTCCTAACTATTCCACTATCACCTGTCTTCTCCTTGATCTTACCAAGAAGGCCATGGCCTGGTTATGGTTCCCTGCCACTCAGAAAGCCTTTGACTCCCTCAAGGCTATCTTCCTGTCCCAACTGGTATTGCAAATGCTGGATCTCACCCATTCTTTTGCTATTGCCACCAATGCTTCTGCTTATGCATCTGGTGGCATTCTTCTCCAAACTAATGTGAATAGGAATTGGCACCCCTGTTCTTATCTCTTCCAAACATTCTCTGCTGCCAAGCAGAACTATAATATCTATGATTGCAAACTCCTTGCAGTTATTCACACCTTGAAAGCCTGGAGACAATACCTTCTTGGCTCCTTTACTCCTGTTCAGGTTTTCACTGACCATAAAAACCTGACCTATTTCAAATCTCCTCAGAAGCTTAATTGACAACAAGCTTGTTGGCTTCTTAACATCACCAACTTTAACCTGCAACTCTCCCATGTTGCTGGTACCTCTCTTGCTGGGCCTAATGCCCTCTTTTGCCACCCTGATCTCTATCCTGACACTTTCCAGGATAATTAGGCAGTTACCTTTCTTTTCCCCAAACTCTTTGTTAACCTCATTGATGCTAACCTCTCTGCTCATATTAAGGAGCATCAACAAGGTAACCCCCTTTGCCTTTCTATCCTGCAAAAATGGAATGCTTCTGCAGACAAAAAGTTCCTCCACTTCCATACCTCTGATTGGAAGGAAATTGATAGGTTGCTCACTTACTGCAACTGCATCTTCATTCCCTCCTCTATTAACCTTCATTGTAAAATCCTTTAGTGTTGTCATGACTACCCCTTCACTGGCCATTCTAGTTACTTGAAAACTCAACAACTCATCTTCACTGAGTTCTGGTGGCCTAGCCTTGCTGCCTTTGTCTGCAACTATGTTGCCAGCTGTCCTGTTTGCCAGCAAAATAAGATGAACACTTACCCCTCTACTCCCACTCTTTCTCCCATCTGCTCCACCACCACTCACCCCTTCCAACAGATCTCTTGTGATCTCATTACTGATCTCCCTTCTTCCTCTAACTTTGATGCCTTACTGGTCATGGTTGACCACAGGCTTACAAAGGGGGTAATTCTTTGCCCCACTAAGAAATCCATTACTGTTGAGGGCATTGTCACCCTCTTTTTTCACAAAGTATATCTCCACTATGGTCTTTATGACAAGATCATCTCCAATTGAGGCCCCCAGTTTGCCTCTGCCTTCACTAAGGAGCTTGGAAAACTCCTTGAATACAACCTCTCCCTTTCTACTGCATACCATCCTCAATCTGACAGTGAAACTGAATGAGTTAACCAGGAAATTGAGATGTACATCTGCATCTACTGCAGCTCTAACCCCACTGAATGGGCTGATTCTATTATCCATGCAGAATTTGTCCACAACCACTGCCCTTACTCTGTCATAGGGCAATCTCCATTCTATCTCATGATGGGATATGAATACTGTGCCCTTCCCTTTATTATTGACAAATCACTAATGCCTGCTGTTGCTGACCACACAAAGGCACTTCTTGCTGCTTATGATGAAGCTCTCACTGCACACAATTTAGCTCACCAAACCATGGCATCCCATATCCACTCCACCTTTTCCCCATTCACCAAGGGAGATAAAGTGTGGCTAGAAGCCCATAATTTGAAATGGGCTATCATTCATCCAAAACTCTCCTCCAAATGAAAAGAACTCTTCACCATTATGGAAGTCCTCTCTTTAATCACCTACCACCTTCAACTTCCATCCACATAGAAGATTCACCCAGTGTTCCATGCATCATTGTTATTGCCCTATCACAAAAATGATGTTCACAGAAAGAATTTTCTCACTCCACCCCCAGATCTTATAGAAGGTGAGGAGGAATACAAATTAGAGTGGATATTAAAACATCAAGATCCCCTGGGTAACTGTCAGTTCCTGATCTGATAGAAAGGATACTTCACAGAAGACAATTTCTGGGAACCTGAACAGAACTTGAAATGTTCCCAGTCCACTCTGAAGGAGTATAAACTCCTTTACCCTCATCACTTCCCCTTATCTGCTCCTCTTCCTCACTCCACCAAGCAAACCACCCACCACCACAATTAACAATGGCCTTTTCTGTAGACCAAGGCTTCCACTTATGCAATACTCCTCTTGACACTCCACCAGTGTCCTCACTGCAACTTCCCACTGAGGAAGTTCCCATCGAGCCCTTACTCATCTCTTTTCCTTTATCACTTACTAACACTTTTTCTTCTTCTTTTTCTGTGCTCACTTCAGAGCTCCCCTCTGAGGACTTTGTAGCCTTACCCCCTGCTATATCCATTGGCCCAGCTGTCATCACTCCCATCCCCATCCCTCCTCCTGCCATTGATACCACATCCACTGGAATTCTCAGCATCAACCTCTTACTCTCTGCCCATGCCCTTCATTATGGTGCCCCATCTTCCAACTATGTCCACTGGATCATGACCTTCATTATGGACTCCCACCTCACTGTCCCCATCAGCTCCCACCTCAACATGTTCTTGCCTCTTTGGCTTCTTTATCAGATCTACATGTAGCTCCTTTATCTCCCCCTTCTCACATCCACCCTCACCCACATTCCCCATGCTTAGGTCTTCCTCACTCAAGCCCTCATTACTTTTATCCACTATGAACTTCTATTCAATGTCAAAGCCCTCACCTACCAGCTTGAAATAGGCAAATTCCTTATCAATCTTGACAGGTACATGCACAAGCTGGCCACTGCCCAGGATTATATCTTCACCACTCCATCTGCATCATCCTCCCCTCTCAATGATGAAGAGCTTGCCACTCTTGAGTGTGCTGAAGCCTGGTGGACTGGCCTTCATGGCAACAGTTACCTTCCTTCTTCTTACCCTTGCTTTCATGAGGCCTGCTTTCACTGCCAATGCTTGGGCCACATTCATATCAACTGCCCATTATACCAATGTCCCTACTGCCTCTGCTGGCATCCTGGACATACCCAAGCTCATTGCCCTGCTCAATATCATGTTATTGACCCCCTTGTCTTCTCCTCTGCCTTCTTCTTCTCTTGTGGCTCTTTCCACACATCCTCTCATGGGTCATCCCATTCCTCTCACTATTCTCACAGCTCCCATCACTCCCAGGGCTCCTACCATCACCCTCCTGCAACTCTGTCACCCCCTTCTTCTTTATATCACACCAACAATGACTTCCATGATGACATCATCAATGAGGTTGGCTGGGCCAACATCACTGACTTCCCTGGGCCTTCCTATGACACCTTTTAAGGTGTCATGAATCTTCCACCCCTAGCAGGGGGGTAATGTTATGTTTTCCTCTTTTCTTTTCCCTTTTGCCTTTTTTCTCATTGTAGCTTCTGCTTTTTGTACACCTCAGATGCTTTCTTGTTCACTTTCACTCATAGATTCCATTCTTCTTGCACTCTAGCCTAGCCTAGACTGCTTTCTTGTTATGCCCTTTGCCCAGGCCTTCTATCTCTTAATCAGCTGACTCATAATTGTTCCATCTCTTTTTATCTGTTTCTACATGAATACCTACTCATCATTCATCAGCATGATTACTTAGCCTGTCTCTGCCTGAACCTTATTAGTTGTACCATAAAGTAGCATACTTCTTGTTTCCTCTCTCTTCATGCTACTTCTACCTTGTGACCACCTCACAATTCTTGCATCTCCACTTGTTCTTGTACCTATGTATCTGGAATCCACTGTTTGTGTCCTGGCACTTAACCAGAGGATCATCAGCATCTGATCTCAGCACATCCCTGGGAGTGTAGCTGGTACCACTTGGATACAACACTTTGTTTGTTGCCCTCCACTCATTTTGAAGCTTACCTTTGGTTTGCTTCATCCATAGCAAGGTCTACATCTGTCCCTATCTGGGCCTAGCATAACACTTCCATTCATATATAGTCTTTTCATATATACCTCTTCCACATGGCCTATTGGTTATATTCTCAGTCAGCATGCCCTATGCCCCAGGGATGGTTCATGCATATCTAGGATAGATATAAATAGCTAGTAAGATATAGTACAAGGCCCCCAGCCTTAACCACTTGTTGTTATACTGTCTTTAGTTCTTACTCCTAGATAGCTCTTGCTAATAACAAGGATTGTCCCTGAACACTAGTGTAATGGCTCCTCAGGCCTTACTACCCTGAGTTCACACCACTCTCATTCTATTCAATCTAAATTCAACAACAAAACCAACACACACTCTCAAGGCAGACTATTTAGAGTTAGAAAGAGTTGTACACCAACTAACACTGTAACATAAAGGGTATGACTAATGAGCCATGTGCATCAAGGGTCTATAATAGAAGAGAAGTAATAGAATGGAAAGAAAGACTGCAGAATCAATAAATATGAAAAAAGCACCTTAATCTTGAGACTGAGAAGATCCTATCTGAATCTCTGCCATAGATCAAATCCATCAATCTAGATCTAGATCTAAGATTCAAGATCAGATGTCATCTAGATTCAATCAGAAGATACCATTATCTGAGATTGCTGCTAATTCCTGTACTAACTCTTTAGTTGAAAAATACTCTGATAAGACTAACCATAGCCTAGGGTTTGGCTTAATCTGGCATAGGAGTCTCACAATCATGTGATAAGCACATGACTCTTGTGCATTCAAACTGTTTGTTTATAACAACATTGTTCTTATTAATGTATTACCTTCCTATAATCTCTTTTGGTTGCCTTTGATATCTTCTATTCTAGTTCTGGGAAACCTTTTCATTTTCCCAAACCTTTTTTGAATCCTTCTATTCTCTTCCTGGCTTCCTGGCTTTTCTGTTTTTTTAACCTTGTTTCTGGAAAACTCCATTCTGGCCCCTTTATAATATTCTCTGTTTCTCTAATCTTTTGCTAAGTACCCTTTATACTCTTTGCCTCTGTTCTGGGAACCCTTTGTTTCTCAGAACTTTCTCTGTGCCTCTTCATTTTCTCCAATTTCTACCTGGGAATTCCTTTGCTTTTTGGGCCTGATTTCCTGATAACTTCATTTCCACTCATGGGTCTTTTATTACCTTTTTGCTCTATTGTCTTGAATCCTGCCTTTTCATTCCTGTGGGTATTTCTTTTCCTTGAGATATTTCTGCTCTTCTGTGTCTCCTGGAAATTCTGCTCATTTCTTCAAAACTTTCTCTGAACTCCTCTGTTATTCTCTGCTTTCTGCCCTGAAAATCCCTTGCTTTTCCAGCCTTGTTTCTGATGACTCCATTGCCCTTTTTCTTAAGTTCCTTTTTTTCCTCTGATGTATTGTCCAGGAATCTGTTCTTTTGTTTTCCTGGGTTTTCTTTCTCCTTGGAACCCTTCTGCTTTTTCTACATTCCCTGGAAATTCACTCTTCTCTTCTCATTCCTTTGATTGGCCTTTGGGCTATTTCTCCATCTCTCCAGGTATTTCCAGATCTCTTCCACTTTGTGCTTCACATCATCTCTGGCCCCTTTTACTTTCTATTTCCTTATCAATAATGGGATGTCAATCTTGAGAAGGGAATAACATCTAGTGCTTGCACTAGTAACTGCTGATTATACCTAGCAGCCACAATATACCAGTTATCTAGTGCTCATGCTTTTCTCTCAGTTCCATTGCTTATCCCTCCAATCTTTCTTCTTTCCATTTCCACTCCTTTCCACTATAGTGACTAGTATCTCATCTTATCAACTATCCCCATCTCTGATCACCCCTGACTCCTTCCTAAGTAGTAACTAGGCCTTGCCTATGTTGTCTATACCCCTACTCACCACATTAGGCTCAACTTCCTCTTCTTGCTGCAGCACACAAATGAAATGCAAGTTCCAATTGGCATACAGTTCACTTTTGTTGTATAGGGAAGACAAGACCAATAAGCAAACCTCAGTGCAACATTCACTCCTCTGGGTCCTCTCCAACCTTCACTTCATACTTCTCTGGCTCTGCCTCAGCCTTGAGATTGATTATAACAACCCTTGACCCCCTTGCTGCAATATAGCCTGCCTGACAACTCTCTGCCACCTTGATTAGTACCAGGTCATGAAGGAGCTCATTCTGCTCCAGCATCCCTGTGCAAAGACAGCTACTGACCTCATAAATTGTATCAGCAATTAACCAATCACCCACAGGCTTTAATTACCCATAGGCTTTAATCTCCCACCTTCCCTTACTGCAGTACCCCTGGATTGTGCCCACTCTACCTCTCTGACCTTACCTTCTGATCCTTCAGCTCCAGACCCCTGTCCTCCCAATGAATGCTCAGTAGGCCTCCATGCCAATACCATGTGCTCAGCTACTCTTTTTCTTCTATGCTCCAAGGCCTTTGCCTACATTAGCATCACCCCATTATAGGGGCAAGAAGCAAGCTTTTCATCAGGCCAGAACTGAAGTTCTCTGAGTAAGAACATAAGGAAAATGAAATATGTCTCTGATATTTCTGCCCTCTCTGCCAGCTTTATCAGAATTCAATTTGACTTCAATTTAGCTCCAATCCTAGCTGAACAACTAGTTGTCTCACTGGAACCTATTATGTTTTAGTTCCCTTTAAAGATAAGAAACCTTCTTCAACCTTGTTTTTCTCTGCCCCAGATCTGATCTTTCTTCAACATTTGTTTTGGATATTCTATTTGACTATCTGGCTCTAGTCTAATTTCTGACCTTCTCTCTGGTAGTCTTTCTGAAGCCCCTGGGGCTCTCTGCTTCTGTCCCCCTCATTTCCTTTTTCAAATTTCCTGACTCTGTTTCAGAGTAACCACTTTGACATTTGTCTCTAATCTCATCTCTCTAGAATACTCAGTTAATTCTTCCATTCTCTCCTTGGTTGTTTCTTTTGTTCTTTCTATTGCCCCATAACCATCCAAGGCACCACTTGCCTGGTCATGAGACTTTATTACAATGATTATCCTGCAATCTGCAGAAACCTTATTTTTCTAAGCTCATTCTGACCTTCCTCTGAAAACTTATTCATGCAAGTAATCATGGGGCTTTTTGATAGTTAATTCTTCTTCTATTACTTGATCAATTTGCAGACCCTTCAACACTCTGCATTTCAATCCCTGATCACATAAGCACTGACTAGTCAGAGTTATTGTTCCTACAACATTACTCAACTATTATTATGTTTTTCTCTGGTTCCCTCTCTACTTCTTCCTGGATCTCTGTCCTTAGTCCTGCCACTTTCACTGCCACCTCTTCCTCTTCACCATTCTCTGGCCCACTCTCCACATCTTCTCTACTTATCTTTTATGTAGGATTCAAAATATTGACCAGCTGTGCAAGCAGCCAGTTCTCCTACCTTATCTCCCATATCACTCTGCTACCCACCTCTTATATGGTCACCACTAGCAGGTGACAGCCCTCTGCCACCTGCTCAGTACCTCTCTCTGCCCTCTCTAAGCATGCTTTTTTCTTGGGCTGCTTTTCTTCTGTATTCCTCTATCACTGCTTCCATACCAGCTTTTCCTTTCCTGGGTATTCACATCTTGCCTTTACCTCTTGACAGGTGAAATATAATATGGACTTCCCCACATCTACCTTGCACTCCAGACCCTGGTTCTCATACCTCCAGCATACTGGTATCTTCTCTACCCTCCACTTCCTATTATGGTATTGGTTTCTGAGTAATGCTTTTTAACTCTAAACAATGTCCAGCCTTAAAAGGGTGCACAGATTCAGTGTCAGATTTGGATTGAATAGAAAATAGTGATAACTTAGGGAGAGGGTTAACCTCTAAGGAGCCAGACTGCCTGAAAGCTGATGTATTGGCAGAAAATGGTATAAATAACAGGTAATTAAGGCTAGAAAGCCTTAACCAAGGAACTACCTACTATATATACTATCCAGAATGGTACACAGACCATTAGAGCAAAGGGCTATGTAACTAAATAAGGAAATAGGGCATAGAGCAAGGATAAAGGGTATGACCAATGGGTCATGCAATAGGGGTGTGTATTAGAAAGAGACTATGTAGAATGGAAGGTCAGGGTTCAGGATAAGTGGAGATTAAACCATACCCTTAGCCATAAGACCAAAAAGATCTTATCTAGAGATCTGCCACAATTAGATCTGACCCTCATCTAGATCTAGATCCAGATTTATCAGAGACATAGATTAGAAGATTGATCTATTATCTGAGATACTAGATTTAACCATAAGCTGTGCTCAAATCCAAGAGGAACTCTGAATAAACAACTTAACCATATCCTAGGGTTTATCCTTGTTTGGCTATAAAGTCTCATGATCATGTGTTATTATGTAACTCTTCTGCTAGTAAACAGTTTGTTTGTAATACTTCCCCTTGTTGCTGCTAGACCCTATCTGGGCCTGCACTTGTGCCATCTAATGATATTAAGCTACCCTGTTCTTAGGTAAATAACCATGGTACTCATCTTTTCCTAGGCAGCTGCCTCTGCCATCTTCCAGGCTCTCTTGATTTTCTCAACTTGTCTTTAGATAGCCTTCTCCACTATCTTTCAGACCTTCTCTGCCTTTATCCACTTCTTTTCCTTCTTTGTCTTCACATGCCTCTTACACTCCATATACTTTGCATTGGCCAATGTCTTATTGTTGTCAGCACACTTTATGATATACTTTTCAGATCATGTCATGATGTTTTCAATTAAAACATGTTGTTGTAATGAAAAAATAACAAGTTGCTGTGAACTATCTGTTTTTATTCATAAGCAAGCTGAAAACTCTGATCTTCCACCCTATTGTCACTAAACAAGGTCATGTGCTTGTCACCTCCACATTACTCTGCTTAATCACTCTAATGTTGCTAAAAGCATGATCACATGCTCATTACCATACTAACTCAAGTCATGTGCCCAAACTCTTCATATCCCAGGCCAATGGCCTTCAAGAATTCAGGCCTAAGGGGGAAATACTGTCATATTCTGTACCTTTAACTCAATTCTGATCCAGCCTATAACTGGTTCTCATATTTAGTAAGCCAATCTAGCCCTCTAACTTTCCTTCATGTAACTCCAGCCCTCTGTTACCATTCCATTTCATCCCAGTTATACCTATATACTTTCCACCTTACCAGCAGTACAAACTTCTCTAACTCTTTGTTCCTATTCCACTCTAATCCCAACCTTAGTTCTTCTTTATTCTCTGTACATACTACCTTAGTTTTTACTTCATTCTCTCTGGAACACTCCACTATTACTCCATACCTTGTTTTGCTCATAGTTACTGTTACTAATTCTTGTTCTCATTCCTGTTTCTGTTTTTCTCTCACTTTTTTCTGTTATTTTTCTGTTTCAGTTTGACATAATTTAACATTGTCTTTCCTGACATCTTCATTCATTTCTTAGATACCTAAATATCTGCTTTGCTTCTGAGTTGCACCTGTTTCACTTCACTATACTTCTAGATAGTTCTGCCTTTCTAAGGTATAAATATTGACATAAACATCCTTGTTTTGTCATTGTCCTTACTTTAGTTGAGCTATCCAGCTCATCTCTTGACCCTCTAGAGTACTCCAAAGATCCTTCAGGGCTAAACAATATTCTTGAAGGAATCATAAGGCCCTACTCTTATAATCAGGCTTAACTCTTCTTATCTTGCTTTGTTTTCTCATGTTAAATGTCAAGATTACCCTTCTCTCTATAACTAATTCCTCTATAGATTAAAACATCACAAAGTACAAGAACATATCACATAAGATAAAGCTGAGTTCCTTTCAACCAGCACAATCCATCCTAACCCTTCACCAAAGACCTCCAAATCTTTCAGAAACCTCTAAAGTTTAAGCTCAGGTTATACTGGGATAGCAAAAAAAGTATAAGTTTTAACAATTACCATGCAAGCATAAAAAAAGTGTATATGTCCAGCAGATCATCACAGGCTCACTTGAAAGTGTCACTTTGAAAATCCTTTATTTGTTTAGCATGTGTCTAGGAGATCTAATGCCTTAAGGAGCTGGAGTAGCATCAAAAGCATGAAGAAGCTAAAATTAAATATTAAAATATCACAACTTTGCTAAAGATGAAGCTGCAGATAAGGCAAGCATGATGTAAGATTAAAAGTCAAAGGAAGGACATAGTAAATGGGAGGTACTTATGGGGCAAGGGAATAGAAAAAGAGAAGATACAGATCTAAGAGAAAAAGACCAAACAACTCACAGGAGGAACAGAGAAACAACAAGGGAAAAAACAGCTCTGTATTGCTGGGGAGTGTTCTATTAGTCCATGCCACTAAGGAGTCAGTAAGAGAGCACCACAAGTTTCAAACATGCAGGTAAAAGTGTAAGTGTAGAAACATATAGGAGTTTAAATCACATGACTCTGCAATGGAGCCACTCTGACAGGCTGGTGCCTTGCAACAGATTTGCTGCAGCAATCTTGTGGCAGTTCAGTCTATCCTGAAGGAACTGGATGTTGAGGAAAATGTAGTGCACGACTAGCGGAACATACTCAATCGTGCGGATAAACAACAGGCTAAAGATTTGACAAGGTTTATTGTGAGGTTGCACCGTAGGGGGTGACACACTATACACAAGGAGACCTTGTAGGTCCTATTCAGTTAATGAATGTGAATGTAACGAATGTATAGTAGCCTTACCTCAGTTTCGTATGAACGAAAGACTGAAGTGCGGCGTGGCAGTGTCCTGTGCTCAAAATGACTGACGCGACTACGTAAGGTAATGGTCGGCGTATGTCTCGAAAGGAAAAAAAAAAAAAGATGAAAGAACGAATGACCCAGAGGCATGAAGTGAGTGAGGAGTAAGGAGAGTGAAAAGGAAAAGGAAATAAATAGAATAAATTTCAACAAGATTCTCACTCGGAAGCACACCGAAGGGGCACACTTGGTCCCGCAAAAGAATGAAATTCTGAAGATGAACTCTGACTACTTTACATCATGTTTATATACTACAATTCTCATATACTAGGCAAGTTACACATGTAATCAAGTATTATTGATAAGCCTTCACGGAATGAAACGACGTAGGTGAAGTAAGTGAAATGTAAGAAAAATCCTTTCAAGATTATACCTAGCGGAACACACCAAGGAACAGTTAGATTAGGTAGATAGATGGTATAGTAAGAATGCGGCTCACTATCCAGCAGGAACAAGTCTGCATTCTGGAAGGCATGGCTGGCTGATTGTGGGCACGAGCAGGTTTGTTACACAACTTATCGACCACGAGTTGCTGATTTCCGGGTTGCCTAGTTGAGTGTCGCGCTGATTCTCATTCCACAAGGTATATATATCCTCTCAACCGGGCGTTACATGCGTGCCCACTTCCTGTGCACTACCACCATCTTCTAAAGCCCGTCCCTACATCGCTTTGAGTATACTCGACCTTGAAAATCCCACATGAATCAGGCTCGCGCCAACCAGCTTAACAAACGCTTCTCTGACGTTCTGCACGGCAGAGTCTCCGTTGACCCTCGTAACTTTCGTCTTTTCCTTGAGGCCATTTGTGCCCAGGAAGACACAGAAAAGTGCGTGGATAGTCTTGTCTCAAGTAAACATGGACTACCTTCTCTCAAAAATGCTATGCGCTTCGACCTCTCTCTGTCGTTCCTCAACGGCCACGCTAGCAGTACCCTCGAGCACTTACTACGCGCCTCGAACCTCGGTGGGGGTGTCCTGGATCATATCCTTTTCACCATCGTGGAACCTCCTATTTTTTGGTCGGCGTTCGCGCGGGAATTTGAGACGGGGTCTCTCTCAGAGAGAACTCAGCTCATCTTCGCAAAATTACTTGATAGGCTGATCGTTCTCAAGGATCATGATGCCTCCCCATATAGAGAACTCGCCTCCAAGGCATCAATCATCAACAAGCTCGTTAAATCCTCTGATCATGAAGTACGGGAAATCGCGCACCATATCAACCACGTCATCGCTACCTTTGCTTCTGGCAGTGTGCTTAATGACCCGTGGGGCCCCGGAGGCCGACATGATAACGACTTTCCGAATTTCCGCGATGTTGCTATCCTCCCCACAGCAGATGAGATTCTCAGCACTCAGCCCCCTTTCATCAGACCTGCTTCTGTTTTGGATGATCCGGAGATGTCCAGCAGTCGCGTCGCCGATTATCTGGACAATATTTTTCGCATGCTCAGGGAAGATATGATCTATGATATGCGTGAAGAGCTCAAGATTGCGTCGAAGAAGAAGGCTGGGGGGCATCGCGGTCTTCACATTGACGGGCTCTCCATGATTGGCGTGTACACTGGCTCGCAAGATAGGGTCTGCAACTGGGGAATTGTCCTCAAATGCCATCGCGACTTCCCACAACTCGATGGAATAAAGAATTTCGATGATAGGAAAAAGTTTATTTTGAACGATCCTGCTGGATTCAAGATCCTCAGAAATCAATCCCTCGCTTGTCTTATCGCGGATAAAGACATCACATGTTTCGCCACTGTTCACCGTGTGGATGATCTGCTCGCCGAGAAGCCCCCCAGTATCGTCCTCCAGCTAGAAGGTGAAACTAGCACGTCTAAAACTCTTACTTGCTTAAGCACCGCCAAACACGTACGGCTGCTTCAGATCGATACCGCTTTATTTGCATACGAACCAATTCTCAGGGCACTAAAGAACATGCAACTCGTTCCTCTGTCGGACGACTTGTTGTTCTGGGACGAAGGAAAGACGCTTCAATCTCCCCCTATGGAAATTAGCCAGGTCGTACAGCCACTCTCGCTCGATTCTTCTACGAACCTGCAGTCGATTCTTACGATGTCTAAAGCGGTCCAACTCGATGAATCTCAGGCAAACTCCTTCCTCTCTGGGCTACGCCAACGTGTAGCGTTGATCCAAGGACCCCCGGGTGCGCGTTTTCAGTGTCCAATCGCATGCGCATTCTTAATTGTGCTGTACATTAGGTACCGGGAAATCCTTTATTGGTGCCCTTCTTGCCAAAGCGATCCACGATTACACATCCCAAACAATCCTCGTTGTGTGTTATACCAATCATGCCCTTGATCAATTTCTCGAGGACCTTATTGATATCGGTATTACCGCTGATTCGATCGTTCGTATTGGTGGGCGCGCAAATTCGACCGTGCAGCACCTCTCTCTACAATCCCAGGAACGCGTCAGACGCCCACGTTCTCAAGCAGAGTGGACCCTCATCGAACAAGCAAAATCTAGATCTGCCTTTCTTGTGGAACGTTTACAGGATTCTTTCCAAGCACTCATGAAAGCAGACAAATCCATTTCGTTCGGCGACGTACTCACGTACATTGAGTTCGAAGACCCGGAGTTTTGGGATGCGTTTCAGGTTCCATCAAGGTCTGACGGATCGCAAATTGTGGGAAGGAAGGGAAAGCCTCTACAAGGGGATTATCTCATATGGCAATGGTCGAACGGGTGGGATGCTGGAGTCCTCAAGCACCACCCCAAAGTACATGACGCAGCACCTGTCTGGAACATGGATCCCCCGTCTCGTCAAGCGTTGCTCGCTAAATGGAAAGGGGACATTAGGAACGGTATCGTTGCGGATATATGCAATGTTGGCAAGGATTATAACAACGCTCAGGGTGAATTGTCTCGGCGGTACAGAGAATCCACAGTAGCGTTATTGAAACATAAGAGGATCATCGGGTGCACGACCACTGGGGCCGCCAAGTATGCCGAAGATCTTGCCGCGGTTAGTCCGGACGTGTTACTTGTCGAAGAGGCTGGTGAAATATTGGAGAGCCATATTCTGACGGCGTTGGGCGAAAAGACGAACCAGATGATTCTCATTGGTGACCACAAGTGGGTATTGGTTTCCCGTAGCGGACCACGTTTGAATACTCACTGATGCCTACCCCAGACAACTCCGTCCGAAAGTCAACAGCTATCAGCTGACGGTCGAAAAGGGGGAGGGGTTCGATCTCAATAGATCGCTTTTTGAGCGACTCGTACTGAAGGGGTTTCCGCATCAGACCCTGACGACGCAGCACCGCATGAGACCTGAGATCTCTGCATTCGTCCGAGAACTAACCTATCCCGAGCTCATCGACCACCCGAGCACGCAAAAGAGGCCTGATATCCGTGGTATTCAATCGAACGTCATCTTCGTCAATCATGCACATCCCGAGGATGAAGAGACCCGGATCGCAGATCGCAAGGACGCCGGGTCCACATCATCGAAGCAAAACACGTACGAGGCCGAGATGGTACTCAAGATGGTGCGTTACCTCAAACAGCAAGGGTACAAGAGCTCGGACATGGTCATCCTGACTCCGTACTTGGGCCAACTGTACAAGCTCCGTAATGCGTTGCAGAATGACCACGACCCAGTCTTGAATGATTTGGACGCAAATGACTTGCAAAAGGCAGGGTTGATGCCGGGTCAAACAGGCCCGGTAGCTACCAAGGCTCACCAACCTGGGATACGATTGGCGACGATCGGTAAGTCTCTGTGACGTCCATCCGACGTATGTAACCACCTCGATAGATAATTACCAGGGAGAGGAGAGCAACATCGTCATCGCCAGCTTGACTCGGTCAAACCCTGACAACAGTATCGGGTTCATGGATTCCCCTGAGCGCCTCAACGTCCTTCTATCTCGCGCACGAGACGGATTGATTCTGATCGGAAATTCGCACACATTCCTTCACTCTAGAAAAGGGGCTAGGCTTTGGGAACGGTTTTTCTCGATGCTAGACGAGAGACGGTATAATTTCAATGGCTTCCCGATCAAGTGTGAGAGACATCCCTCAAGGATTGCAACCCTCACGCAGTCGGAAGACTTTGACACCCAATCCCCTGACGGTGGATGCACCGAACCCTGGTGAGTCTCGTCGGGCTCTCGATTTCGATGCCCACGATCCACTCACTACCATCGCTAGTGGCGTGCTTTTGAAGTGTCAACTCCACGTGTGTCCGAAGAAATGTCACCCATTGCGATCAGCGCCTGGCCAGCCTGACGTCCATTCCTCCATGCTATGTATGCACCTGCTTCAGGAAAAGTGTGCCGCTGGCGCCCACACAATATCCTGGAAGTGCCATCAGGGGCAACCCGCATCCTGTTCTGCATGCGATCGTTTGGCCAAGCGTCTCGAAAAACAGGCCATATTGGACATGAAGGCCCAAGATGAGCGCGACAAAGCACAACGCGAGCACGACGTCAAGATGACGGAGCTCCAGGCGAAGCTGCAGTACCAACAAGAGGCGATGGGTGACATCCAAGCCAGGAAGGATAGGGAGAACGAGATAAAGCAAAAGGAGAAGGAGATCAAGGATATGGAGCAAAAGGTCCGTGATGCCGAGAATGCCGAGAAGCAGGCGGCTGCGAAAGCAGCTGCATCGTCCCAGAACTCATCTCAAGGTGCTACCAACGCCGGTCCTGCACCACCCACTTCCAATCCAACCAAACCACCTCGTCCCTTGTTCCCGTCTCCCGCAAGAGATAAGTGGGAGAATCAAAAGCGTGTAGATGGAGTACAAAATGACGCCATCGACAAGATCATGGACATGACTGGGCTCGAGCAGGTCAAGGAGCAAGTCTTGCGGATCAAAGGTAGCCTCGACACGATGCATCGTCAAGGCGTGCCTATCAATAAGGAGCGTATCAATCTTGTCTTGCTCGGGAACCCAGGGACAGGTGCGACGTGTTATGGTGCATGAAGGAGTAGCAGGGCACTGACCCCACTATTAGGAAAGACCACGATCGCAAGGCTTTATGCGCAATTCCTCGAGTCTATCAAGGCTCTTCCAGGGAGCGCTTTCTTGGAGACCACAGGCTCTAAACTCTCCTTTGAAGGAGTACAAGGTGCTCAACAGATGATCGATGACGCATTGAAGGCTGGCGGGGGTGCTATCTTCATTGACGAGGCCTACCAGCTCGTCAGTGAGCATGACCAGTCCGGAAGACAAGTATTAGATTTCCTTCTCGCGGAAATGGAGAACAGGGTTGGCACCCTCGTGTTTATCCTTGCTGGGTACAGCAAAGAGATGGAAAAGTTCTTTGAGCACAATCCTGGACTGCCAAGTCGAGTACCCTATCAGCTCACGTTCGCGGATTACACCGACAAGGAGTTGCTGTCGATGTTGGAGGATCTCGTTCACAAGCGTTACAATGGCCGGATGAAAGTCGAAGACGGCGTTAGTGGACTGTACGCTCGCATTGCCGTCAGGCGGTTGGGACGTGGAAGAGGCCAACCCGGCTTCGGAAACGCCCGTGCGTTGCAGAACATGTTCGCCAAAATCCGTGAACGCCAAGCTGAGCGAATTGACAAGGAGCGGCGATCAGGAATGCAAGTGGACGATTTCCTCCTGACGAAGGAGGACTTGATCGGGCCTGATCCGTCTCGAGTTTTGCCCAACAGCGCGCCGTGGGCGAAGCTCCAAGGATTAATCGGCATAGAGTCCGTCAAGGAGTCTGTACGCAACTTTTTCGCGCTTCTGGAGACGAATTATCAGCGAGAATTGGTGGAGAAGGAGCCGATGCAGGTCTCTCTCAATAGGGTCTTTCTCGGTTCACCGGGGACAGGGAAGACGTCGGTCGCCAAGTTATATGGCCAGATTCTTGCAGACCTCGGGATGTTGAGTAATGGTGAAGGTGAGAGAATGTATACGTCCTATGTTGTATTGCAGTGCTAAGACGCCTTGTCAGTGGTGGTCAAGAATCCGGCAGATTTCGTTGGGGCGCACTTGGGACAATCGGAGAAGAACACAAAGTCGATTCTAGAGAGTACACGAGGGAAGGTGCTGGTGATTGACGAGGTTTGGTGGATCGTCTATTTTGTCAGTCAAAGTCTCTCATGGGCATTCAGGCATATATGCTGTATGGCAAGAACACGACGGATCCCTATAAGACCTCGGTCATCGACACGATGGTCGCAGAGATCCAAAGCGTCCCCGGAGAAGATCGCTGTGTCCTCCTCCTTGGATACAAGGACCAAATGGAAGAGATGTTCCAGGTGACGTCGTTGTGCTGCTAGGTTGTTTGCATGAATGTTGACGTCGTTCAGAACGTCAACCCTGGGCTCGCTCGACGATTTGCGATCGAGAACGCCTTCAGCTTTGAGGACTTCACGGAACCTCAGCTCATGAAAATCTTCGAGTACAAGCTCAAAGACCAGGACCTATCTGTCACGGACGACGCCAAAGAAGTAGCGCGCGAACTACTGAGTCGAATGAAGAACCGCCCCAACTTTGGAAATGCGGGAGAGGTCGAAAACCTATTGGGACAGGCCAAGGCACGGTATCAAAAACGCATGGCATCCGTTCCTGCTGCCCTGAGGATGGATGTTGTATTTGAACCCCGGGATATTGACCCCGACTTCGACAGGAGTCAGAATGCGTCCGCGAACCTCGCCAAGATGTTCGCGGACGTCGTAGGTTGTGATGAAGTCATAAGGAAACTGGGCGGCTACCAAAAGATTGCCCGAGCGATGAAAGAAAAGGGTCTTGATATGCGTACACAGATCCCGAGCAGCTTCGTCTTCAAGGGACCACCAGGTCAGTGGTAGCCAGGAAGATTGCTTTAATACTCACGCAGAACAGGTACGGGAAAGACAACGACGGCTCGGAAGCTTGGTCAAGTATACTATGACATGGGTTTCCTGGCCTCCAAGGACGTGGTGGAGTGTTCTGCGACCGACCTGGTCGGACAATACGTTGGACACACAGGGCCGAAAACAAAGGGAATATTCGAGAAAGCCCTCGGCAAGGTACTCTTCGTTGACGAAGCATACCGACTGAGTGAAGGTCACTTTGCGAAAGAGGCAATGGACGAAATTGTGGGGTTGATGACTCACGAACGGTTCATGAACAAGCTCGTGATCATCCTAGCTGGCTATGATCATCAGATGAACCAGCTGTTGGCAGTCAACCCTGGGCTCTCCAGTCGCTTCTCCGAGGAAATTATCTTCCAGAATATGTCCTCGGAGCAATGCCTGGAGCTTCTTGACGAGGACCTGCGAAGGAACAGGATCGTCGTTACCGAACTCCGCGACAAGACCTCATCAGCCTACATAGAGATGCAAGACGTTATCGCTCGGATGTCTGCACTTCCGTCTTGGGGAAACGGACGAGACGTCAAAACACTCGGAAAGAGGTTGACTCAACGAGCCTGTGCTAACATGGCTGATGGTGGGGCCTCGGAGTCGCTTTCGGCAGAGGAGGCTCTGAGCGTCATGAAATCGATGCTGCAGGAGCAGTTGGCCCGGCAGGGCATAGCCTCCATCGCATCCTCCTCAGGCTCGATGCCCATGGCAAGCATGAATGGTCCGACTGCACCACCGCCTTCGATATCCACGTCGACGACTCAGGCGTCCAAGCACGCTCCACCGCCGCCCCCTCCATCGTCGCCTCCGAGCGAGCCGCCTAAACAATCAGGACCGCAGAATACCTCGCAGGCAGGTCCTTCGACTGAGCGACAGTCCAAACGGCGTACCCCTCCTGCAAAGGTACAGACCGAGGACCCGGGACCCAAGTACAGAGTTGTACGGCGGGACACAGGGGTATCTGACGCCGTCTGGAATCAACTTCAGGCAGATATCGCGGCAGAGGAGGAGGCAAAGAGGAAGGCGGTGGAAGAAGAACGGCGTCTCGAAGAAGAGGTGAAGAAGGCCGAAAAACAGGCGCAGACTACGAAAGCACGGTCAGCGGCGCTACGACGTGCCATGGCCGCAGCCAAAGACAACATCGAAAAGCAGCGCGAGATTGAACGTCAGCTCGAAGAAGCGCGCCGTCGGGAAGCCGAGGTAAGAGCGGCGAGAGAAAGGGCTGCTGCGGCTCTGAAGAAGAAACAGGAGGAAGAAGAGGAAAAGAGGCGAAAGGCGCTAGAAGTACAGCAAAGGCTTGATCAAATGGGACTCTGTCCGGCGGGATATCGGTGGATTAGACAGCACGATGGGTACAGGTGTGAGGCGGGCGGTCATTTTATCTCGCACGGCCAAATTGGCATCTATCAGTAGCTAATAGCAGACGACGTACGGTCGTGTACACGGTAGGAAGCTCGATCAGGCCTTGAGGTGATCGTCTGACGCACTTGAACGTCTGGGGAGACTGAGGGGCATCACTCATCCGAGTTGACTGGGTGGGTCGCATTGGACTTCACTCGGCGAATGTGGGCGTAGTGAGGGTCAAAACGATCCCCAAAGACAAGACTTGTCATACGACAGACGCTAGGGTATGCAAGTCATCACTCACTAGCATGCTTGTCATCAAGACAACCAGGATACCACGTTGACTACAACCCGTGTCGCCGGTGTCGGGGTGTGTGAGCCATTGCTTGTCTGCTTTTCTCGAGCGCACACCAGTGATAAAGAGGCCCTTGGCGAGTTCTCCAGCGTCCGTGAAGTTCATGCTGAGGATACTGCTTCATGTCGCTACATCGCAAGTATGTGTCTTTGCCCACTGGTGCCACCACACTTTTCGAGTCTCAGCAGAGACGGAGAGCTCTTGAACGACACATGGACCGTCATCGACGGTGGCGGCGTACTTTCCGATCGAAGACTCGTCTTGGCCGATTAGACGTGTGTCCTTGAGCGTACTCGATGTACCTCTGCGGTTGTTGCTACACCCAGCACCGCGAAGATGTGGTTGAGGGTATCCCGTTATACGCCAAATCCGTACGGCGATGATCCTTGCGTCTACCACGAGACAACGTCCCTTCCCTTCTGCGTCCTCTCCCCGCTGGAATTTTTCGCACCAAGGACCGTAACTCGTTCACCCGTCGTCCCATCCGATACATACCCCATGAATCGCAAACAGCAGCTCACCAAACGCTTTCTCGACATACTCAGCGGGTCTACAGATGTCGAACGCCACAAAGCTCTCTTTCTTGAGGGTCTTACTGTGCAAGAAGATCCAGCAGCCTGTGTCAGCAAAATAGTCGAAAGTAAGCATGGGCTTGCTGCAATACAGCAGGCTATGCGCCACGACCTGAACGCAAAGTTTATGAACGGCCTCGGCTCCAATGTGATCCAGTATCTTCTTCGTGCAAACGGTCTGGGAGATATACTCGATACAGTCCTTCTCCACATCCTTAATCCGCCCATCTTTTGGAACAAGTTCTGCGAAGAGTTTGAGAAGGGAAATCTAGACAAGGATGCGGAACCCGTGTTTGCGCAGCTCCTCGCTTATCTCCTACGGATGGAAAACCAAGATACCTCCGCCTATCGTGAACGCGCGAAGCAGCCTTCCATCTTCAATAGACTCAGCAGCTCTGACCAGCCTCAAGTCAAGGCAGCTGCCAATCTCATCAAAGAGATCCTTTCCACCGCATCCGCCACTTCCGCCCCAGCTACATCAGAGGGCCCTGGAGGTCGTCACGATAATGATTTCATCGACTTTCGTCGCATATCCATAGTTCCCAGTGCGGACGAAATCCGATGCACCAAGAACGCCTTCTATAGGCATGCGTCATTCCTCGATGACTCTGCTATCAAGGAGACTCGCATCCCGGATTACCTCGATAACACGTTCCGCCTCCTGCGAGAAGACATGCTGTGCGAACTCAGGGACGACCTTCAGCCCATCTTAGCTAAAGATAGCAAGAAGAAGCAGCGTGGGACTGTGATCGATGGACTGCGTATGGTAGATGTGTACACGGGGCCTGATGACCAAAAGACCCGCACCCGTCACGGGGTCGTACTCCAGTGCGGCGGAGACTTCAAGATATTCCACAATATCAAGGAAAACGACCGAATGACCTTCCTCAAGAAAGACCCACGTGGCTCCAAATTCCTAAGCCACCAGTCCTTGGCATGCATTATCGCTGATGGTCAACTTCTCACCCTTGGAACCATCTTACGAGTAGAGGATTTGTTAGTGAAGAAACCTCCCTCTGTTGTCCTCCAGATCTGCGGAGGAGAGGACAGCTTTATCAATACGCTTCTGAAACTGACCTCTGCGAAAGCAATCAAGCTTGTTCAGACGAATGCCGCCATCTATTCCTTCGAGCCCGTGCTCAAGGTCCTTCAGACAATGAAAATCGTCCCCTTGGCGGATGAGATACTGTTTTGGGAGAGTGGGTCCCCGATCGGTAGCCCGTCGACTCCTATTTCCCAGATCACTGTCCCTCTAGCCAGAAACCCGTCAATGGATATTCAGCCATTACTCGGGACCCCGACTTCCATTAAACTCGACCAAGCTCAGGCGGTCTCACTACTCACTGGCCTGAACCAAAGGGTCTCACTGATACAAGGCCCGCCTGGCACGTTTATTCAGCTATAAGGACGCTTAGTAACTAACTCGATTGCAGGGACCGGCAAGTCATTTATTGGGGCACTACTTGCCAAGGCTCTACACGACTTTTCTGACCAGACTATTCTTGTCGTCTGTTACACGAACCATGCACTCGACCAGTTCCTTGAAGACCTTTTGAAGATCGGTATTACACCAACAAACATCGTCCGCCTAGGAGGGCGTGCCAACTCTGCAGTTTCTCACCTTAGTCTGAAAACGCAGACCAGGGAGAAATATGTCCGGTCGAACGCAGAGTGGGCCATAATTGATGGTCTGAAGGAAAGAGCAAAGTTTTTACGTGAAAGGCTCGAGACTACGTTCAAAAATTTTGTTGCGTCCAAGACATCGTTTGAGGATATTCTCACTCACCTCGAATTCGAGGACTCGGATTACTTCGATGCATTCCGAGTTCCCGAATCCACGGATGGGATGACACGTGTGGGAAAGGAGGGAAACGCCATTGATGCCACATATCTCATCTCTCAGTGGTCCCGAGGGCGGGACGCTGGAATATTTACACAGGAACTGAATGTCCAGAGTGCGGCAGCAATATGGTTTATGGCTAATGCGCAACGTCGACAAAAGTGGGCAGAATGGGAGTTGGCCATCGGCCAGACCGTCGTAGAAGACATCTGGAAGCTCGGACGGGACTATGATGAGTGTCAAGATGACCTCTCGCGCAAATTCAGCGAGTCCAGCATAGCGGTACTCAAGAAGAAGCGGATCATCGGATGTACGACGACTGGGGCAGCAAAGTTTACTGAAGATATCCGAGCTGCTTCTCCCGGGGTATTGCTCGTCGAAGAAGCAGGAGAGATTCTTGAGAGCCATGTCATCACCGCCCTTGGGATGAACACAAATCAGATGATTCTTATTGGCGATCACAAGTAGGTTGTCGCTACTGCTCTATCATCGTCGACTGACTACTGGTCGTAGGCAGCTCCGACCAAAAGTGAACAAGTACGAACTGACAGTCGAGAAAGAAGACGGATATGATCTGAACAGGTCTCTGTTTGAGCGTCTCGTCATAAAGGGCTTTCCACATGTAACTCTCACAGCCCAACATCGCATGCGTCCTGAGATTTCAGCCCTTATTCGCGAGTTGACGTACCCTGGACTCACGGACGCGCCGAAAACCCAGAACAGAGACAATATTCGTGGTATCCAGAGCAACATTGTCTTCATAGATCACGGTCAAAGCGAGGACGACGAGAAGCGGATCTCCGATCGTGGAGATGGTGGCTCGCAAACCTCAAAACGAAACCAGTTTGAGGTGGACATGGTGATGAAGATCGTTCACTACCTTCTACAACAGGGCTATGGGAGCAATGATATCGTCCTCCTTACCCCATATTTAGGGCAGTTGACCGCACTCCGCGATGCTCTCAGAAAGGATGCAGATGCGCTCATGAACGAACTAGATTCGGGAGAACTGACCCGCGCTGGGTTGGCGTCTGCTTCGACGCCGCCTACCAAGAATAGTAAAACCCGCATTCGACTAGCGACCATTGGTCTGTACGATTTCGCTCATTCTTGACCACTCTATCCATGACGTCTTCCTCAGATAATTATCAAGGCGAAGAAAGTGATATAGTGATTGCCAGCTTGACTAGATCCAATTCCAATGGCGCAATTGGATTCATGAAGTCTCCCGAACGCCTCAACGTCCTCATATCCCGTGCACGCAATGGTCTCATCCTAATTGGTAACTCCCAAACTTTCAAGTCCTCTCGATCAGGTGGGACGATGTGGGCAAAGTTCTTTGATCTCTTACGAAACGGTGGTCATACATACGATGGCTTTCCCGTCAAGTGCGAACGGCATCCAAAAAATACTGCCTTGATCAAGTCGCCCGCTGAGTTCGATAGCCTCGCACCCGATGGCGGGTGTACTGAACCATGGTGGGGTTCCTTGCATCCTAGGTTGCGTTTGGGGCGCTCACGCACTAATGCAGTGGTTCGCTGCTCAGCTGCGGGATTCATACCTGTTCCAAGAGGTGTCATCCTACCCGCATGGGACCTGGTCAACCAGACGTCCACAACTCGATGCCTTGCAACCATCAATTCAGCACGCCCTGTCCCGCAAATACTCACCAGCTAAGGTGGAAGTGCCCTGGAGGGCAACCGGACAAGTGCGTGTCTTGCGAGAAGGAAAAACAGCGGCTTGAGAGGCAAGCCAAGCTCGACCTCGCTGCCCAAGAGCAGCGCGATGCTGCAAAACACCAGCACGAGCTAGACATGTTGGAGCTCGAAGCTCAGCTACAGTTCGAGAGGGAGAAGATGGCCGATATCCATGCCGTCAAGGACAGGGAGGATGAGAAGCAGAGGAAGAGGAAGGAAGTTGAAGATGCCAAGAAACAGGCAAAGAACGCAGCGAAGCAGGCTGCTCCCCCTGGGTCGTCGACGACGGGATCTGGAAACGCAAGTTCGGGTCCTCCCCAGCCTACTCCATTCACGTCGACCCAGTCTCAGAATGGTACGAACAATACTCCCAGTCAATCGCAGAACTCCAGCTCGACCCCGTTGCGTCCTTCGGTACCGTCTCCTGCTCGAGACAAGTGGGAGCACCAGAAACACGTCGATGGCGTGCAGAATAGTGCTATCGACAAGATCATGGATCTGACAGGGCTCGAGGAAGTCAAGGAGCAAATCTTGAGGATCAAGGCAAAGATTGACACCATGAAACGCCAAGGTGTTGCTGTGGACAAAGAACGTCTCAACCTCGTTCTACTTGGTAATCCGGGGACAGGTCAGTTACATTCGTCCTGTTGGTCAATTACTCATGCCCCCCTGAATCAGGAAAAACGACCGTTGCGAGGCTGTATGCACAATTCCTGGAATCCATCCAAGTCTTGCCCGGGGATGCGTTTCTAGAGACCACTGGGTCAAAGTTATCGTATGAGGGGGTCGGAGGAGCACAGAAGCTGATTGACCAAGCGCTCCAAGTCGGCGGAGGAGCCATCTTTATTGACGAAGCCTACCAACTTACGAGCGACAAATCTGGGGAGCAAGTTCTCGACTTCCTACTCGCCGAAATGGAAAACAGGGTAGGAACGCTGATCTTCGTCCTTGCCGGATACAACAAGGAGATGGAAAAGTTCTTCGAACATAACCCCGGCTTACCGAGTCGCGTTCCATACCGACTCCAGTTTGCTGATTACAAAGATGCAGAGCTGATGACGATGCTTGAAGACTTGATCCTCAAACGATACCAAGGGAGAATGGTTATTGAGGATGGCATCCGTGGTCTGTACTGCCGCGTCGCTGTCAGACGTCTCGGGCGCGGCCGGGGTATGCCAGGTTTCGGAAATGCTCGCGCACTGCAAAATATGTTCGCAAAGGTCTGTGAACGCCAAGCAGAACGCGTCGAGAAGGCACGTCGAGCCGGAACATATGCAGACGATTTCTTCATGAATAAAGAAGACCTGATCGGACCTGATCCATCCCAAGTCATTCCGAACAACGCGGCCTGGTCAGAGTTGCAGGGGCTCATCGGGCTCGACTCTGTCAAACAGTCTGTGCGCAACTTTTTCGCGCTTGTCGAGACCAACTACCACCGTGAACTGGAGGAAAAGGAGCCACTTCAGATGTCGTTGAACAGGGTTTTCCTTGGCTCCCCAGGTACGGGAAAGACGAGTGTCGCCAAGCTGTATGGTCAGGTTCTCGCGGACCTCGGTCTCTTGAGCAATGGGGAAGGTAAGCGAATGGCTTTGAGCGGGTCAGAGGACTAACGGGTCGCCGTCTCAGTCGTTGTAAAGAACCCGGCGGACTTTGTAGGTGCATACCTGGGACATTCAGAGAAAAACACGAAAGCTATTTTGAATAGCACCCGGGGCAAGGTACTCGTGATTGACGAGGCGAGCTTGAGTTGTCCCTGTTCTGCTAGGATGGTCATTGACTTGCATACTAGGCATATATGCTGTACAGCCCCAAGAGTCACGGACAGGATTCATTCAAGACGACTGTCATCGATACCATCGTCGCTGAGATCCAGAGTGTGCCTGGTGAAGATCGGTGTGTGCTGCTTCTCGGTTACAAGGAACAGATGGAGGAGATGTTCCAGGTATGGGTCCCATGTCGACTCGCTGACTTTTCTGACGACGTACTGGTGTAGAATGTCAACCCGGGCCTGGCTCGTCGTTTTGCGATCGAGAACGCGTTCAACTTTGAAGACTTTACCGAGACGCAACTAATGGATATCTTTGATTACAAGCTCAAAAAGCAGGATCTTGCTGTCACCGACGATGCGAAGCAAGTCGCTCGCGATCTTTTGAGTCGCATGAAAGACCGTCCCAACTTTGGCAACGCAGGCGAGGTGGAGAACATGCTTGGTCTTGCCAAGGACCGATACCAGAAGCGGATGGCGTCCGTACCACCTCATCAACGGTCCGACGTCGTTTTCGAACCCCAGGACATAGATCCCGACTTCGATCGAAGTCAAAACGCTTCGGCAAACTTGGCGAAACTGTTTGAGGATGTGATAGGGTGTGACGAAGTGATCCAGAAACTGGACAAGTATCAAAAGATCGCACGGACGATGAAAGCTCAGGGGCTGGATATGCGCAAGCAGATCCCGAGTAACTTTGTGTTCAAGGGGCCGCCTGGTGAGTGTGGGTTCGTGCGTTGTAGCGTGTGGAGTTGTCATGTTTTCGCGATGATCAAGGCACCGGGAAAACGACGACTGCACGCAAGGTCGGACAGGTGTACTATGATATGGGGTTCTTGTCCTGTGCAGACGTGATCGAGTGTTCGGCGTCCGATTTGGTCGGTCAGTATGTGGGCCAGACGGGCCCCAAGACCAGGAAGCTGTTTGAAAAGGCGCTCGGAAAAGTGCTGTTTATCGACGAGGCGTACCGCCTGAGTCAAGGGCAATTTGCGCAGGAAGCGATGGACGAGATCGTCGATATCATGACGAAAGAGAAGTTTATGAACAAGCTGGTTATAATTATTGCTGGCTACGACGACGAGATGAACAAGCTCTTGAAGGTCAACCCTGGCCTTGCGAGTCGCTTCTCGGAAGAGATACACTTCCATAACATGACGCCTGACCAGTGCCTTGCGCTACTGGACAAGGACCTTGGAAAGAGCAACATTGTCGTCCCCGAGCTGGCGGACACCAACTCTTCCCACTATCAGCAGATGCGAAGTATCATCCATCGGATGTCTATCCTATCGTCCTGGGGAAATGCCCGTGATATCAAAACACTCGGTAAACGCATGTTCCAGCAGGCCTTTGCCAACGCTTCCAATTCTGGCGGACCACCGACGCTTACTGTTGCGGAAGCGATAGATATCATGCAGTCCATGCTCAAGGAACAACGGGACAGACTTGGCGTTCCGAGCAGTCGGCCAGCGAACCCGTCACCTCCACCTGTAGCCACCAGCTTCGGGGCTCCGCCACCGCCGCCACCGCCTGCCGCATCCTCTTCCTCTTCTCAGTCGTCGAAACCTCCACCACCGCCACCACGCTCTTCCAACACCTCCAAGCCTACGCCGCCGCGGTCCTCCCCATCTCATCCGGGCGACTCACAGGCACCTCGTGCGCAAACGCCTCCGCACAGACAACGATCGAAGCGAGGGGGAGGACAGACGGCTAATAGCAGACAGCCGGCTCCTCCGAGGCAGACGACCCGTCCCCAGCGGAACACGCCTACGGGTAGCGGGTCAGCCACACCAAAGACGCCGGCCTCTGCGCAGTCTTCGCCATCCCAGGCTTCGCGTGCGCTTCCACCGAGAGCGAGCTCTACTCTGGGCGGCGGCGTTCAACGAGATGCGGGCGTGTCGGACCAAGTGTGGAACCAGCTGCAAGCTGACAAGCGCGCAGCAGAGGAGCGGAACAGACGCACAAGGGAGGAAGAGAGTAGGCTTCAGCGGGAGCACAATAGAGCGCGTGACGAGGCGCGGCGGGCGGAGGAGAGAGCCAAGATGCGCGCCGAGGCTCTCGAGCGCGTCAAGCAGCAGGCTGCAGCGGACAAGGCGGAGCAGGAGAGGATCCAACGCGAGCTGGAAGAAGCGCGGAGGCGTGAGGCGGTAGCGAAAGCCGCCCGGGAGCGCGCTGCTGCAGAGCTGACGCGGAGACAACGGGAGGAGGCTGGGAGACAGCAACGGGAACGGGAGGCACAGCGTCGACTCGAAAGATCGGGACGTTGCCCGATGGGATATCGCTGGGTGAAGCAAGTGGGGGGGTATAGATGCGAGGGGGGATCGCACTTTGTGAGCGACCATCAACTCAATCACATGTAGCTCGGCCGCGTCAAGGCGTCCTTTGGATCTGGCCACACTCTTTCTTTGTTTTTTTTTTTTCCAAGGACTATTGCTATTGTCGTTGTCGACCCGTGTATCCTTTGACCGATGCTGTATTTGATAGTAACGCCAAGAACAAGCGGTCGATGCCATAGAAATCGCCCACCACATTTGGTATGGTAGGATGACGCCACATCATGGGTCCATGGTAAATAGACATGGATTAGGGGTGTCGGCACCGGTATCACACTGGGTCCGGACAGAAAAGCGACGTACTCATAATCCAACAAGGGCACTGCTGCTTCAGGTTTAGCGCACTGATGGGATGAGTGATACGAACGACGAGGACGTGCTTAGCTGGGTGGGCAAGTCTCCTGCAGGCAGATCATCCACATCACAAACGGACCGCTGGAACTCCCAATCGAAAGAAAAAAAAGACACAAATGTCATGTTGCCCGCCCAACGTCGAACCCTATTGTTCTGCTCCTTGTTACCACAGGAACGCGCTCTAGCGAGCGTCGTATCTCCACGTTGGCACGAGTGCTACCAGTCCATGACCCCCCTTTTTTTGGAAACTACAATATTCATCTCCGACACACCCAAAGCCGACTTGTAGAAGACGAATGGCGAGGGTGCGCGGCGTGGGTCTTGCGGAAACACCAGCGAATGGGATGACACGACCACCTAGAGACCGTGTGATCTCGCGACAACGTTTGTATGGCGTTCATAGAGTTGATAGGGTGGAGATGACCAGCTCTTGGACACGTCCGAGCTCCCCCCCCAAGTACCAGTGGCTGCCTGGATGTCACCGTATTTGTCTGTCTCGGCTGCGGGGCTGGGCGCGTCGCTTGGTTCGCGGTGGGGTGGCGGGCGTTGGCGAGGAGGATTGGGATGCCTGCCAGGTCCAAGACGACCCGGGAACTTGACATTGCGCTGCTCAAGAGTCAGGATGACGAGCAGCACCAAATGAAGGGCCCTTGAAGCACAACCTGACAGGAAAGGCGAATGCTGTAGAAACATTGTTCCGTTTTCGACATCCTGCCTGTCCTCGTCGTCCGTGGCAGGTCTGTTCGAATAGTTTGGCAGCCGCCAGCCACCCAGGCACCACCAGCCAGCCCTCATATGATCTAGCGTCGCCGCATCAACGGCCAGCCGCATGATTTCAGCCAGACACAGCCCGTGAGTGCTGGTTCGCCCCGTGTACTGCCTGAACCGAATGGCAGGCCAGTGAACGTCACTTTCTGCTCCGCTCGAAAATGCGGATTTAAGAGCACTTGCTTGCCAAAAGGTTGGCGCTTCGCTCTCCTGTTTTCCTTGCGTTGTATATGGTGTACGTATCTCTTCTCCCTCTCGCTCTTCTCTTGTTCTCGCTGACAACAGGTGCTCACCTCCAGTGGTGGCGGTTTCCGTTTTTTGGCGACTCATGCATAGATGCCTCACGATCGACGAAATCTTGACGATCATTTTTCAACATGCGTTCATGATTCTCAAGCCTGAACCCAAGTCACGAGAGTTTCGTGACCGTCGCACCCTTGCGAGGCTCGCAAGGACCTGTCGCTACTTCCTTGAGCCTGCCCTCGACGTGCTCTACTACGAGGTCAATGACCTGCTATGGCTCATCAAGTGTATGCCGGATGATCTATGGGTGGTCAACGGGAAGCAGTTGGTATGTCTTGTCTACGTCACAAATCGTTCCAACGAACCCAATCTAAATCTTGGGGGCGTTCCCAGTCTTTCACCCGTGCAATGCAACAGTCCGACTGGGACGTCTTCCTCCGCTACACACACCGGGTACGCAGCTTGGAGTTTGATCGACAATGTCTGTTCACCACAGACGTCAACGTGTACGAAGCCCTCGCGCAACCACCGCTTCCCGCTGTCATTTTTCCGCGGCTGATGCACTTTCGATGTGGAGAGTACAGGATAGAGGCCATTCCGTTCCTACTACACCTCCTTCGATCTACGGTGGTCCATGTCGATATCGATAATTTGATGAGAAGCCCCTTCACGTTCTCTATCCTACCCTTGCTACCCCTCCGGTGCCCACGCATCAAGCAAATCATGGCTTTTCGCAACTTTGTATTCCAAAAAGGCGATCAGGCCCTCGAGACGTTCTCAAGGACCCTCTGCCAACTTATGGAGCTTCACACTGTACGTTGTGCAGAGTTGCCAGACGACAGCGTCTTGCACCTCTCGCAATTGCCCAATCTGAAGATCCTTCGTATGGACCTGCGCCTAGTCTCCCTCGATCACGTCGAATCTGCATTCGGCCGCGTTGTGTTCCCTGTTCTTCAAGAAGTCTTACTCTCCGCACCTACCATGTCTCATTCTCTGCGTTTCTTGAAATTCATTCAGTCCACGTCGGTTGATACAATCAATCTCAACGTCGACGACGAAACTTGTGCTGCCGATTATCATGCCATTTTTGTCGCGTGGGCCACTAATCCATTGTATCGTAACCTGTCCGTGATCGATATCTCCGAGATGCAGGTCTGGAGAGACTATGACGACAAGCACATCATCGGCATCTCCATCCTTCGCCCCCTCTTCCAACTCCGTCGTCTCACCTCTCTCAAACTAGAAACGCTCTGTACGTTTGACCTCGACAACGCCGCCATCGAGGAGATTGCGATGGCCTGGCCGCTTCTCGAGATGCTCGATCTCTCGATCCGCGAATGCGGGTGGGAGATCCCGTCCAAGGTGACGCTTCCAGGCCTGGTACCGCTCCTACGACACTGTCCAAACCTCGCCCTCCTCGGCGTCGTCGTCGACGGGACGGTACTCCCAGCCGCCGGTTCGACGCGGCTTCCCGGTGCCGGCGTGCGGAACACGTCCCTGGAATCGCTCTGGCTCGCCGACTCAAAGATCACTCGCCCGTCGCTCGTCGCCTCGTTCTTGTCCGCCGTCGCGCCCAACGTGGAACAGATCGCATCGTGGAACACGCCGTTGTTGAGCGGGAGGGACGGCAAGGACAAGTATCAGAGGAGGTGGAGGGAGGTAGAGCGGCTCGTGCGCCATTTCGCGCTTGCTCGGAGGCAGGAGCGGGAGTGGGCGGCGAACTGTTGGCGCAGGCTTGGTAGCGGACACGATGTGGTCGTCAAGGAGGGAGGCGGGGAGGTGGAGAGGTGGGAGGAGGAACAGGGAGAGGAGGGGGTGGAGGAAGTAGAAGTGCAGGGATACGACTCTGAACCCGAGCCGTCGACGGACACGGACGACGACGACGAGTTTGGGTATTGCTATATCACGGACGGGTCGTGACGAG